>OMNN01101401.1:0-26540 GCA_900302755.1 Chromis chromis
CCCTTGTGTCATCAAAAATGCTCTGAACCATTGGGCATGGACAAGAGGACCTCTCAGGGTGTCCTGGGGTCTGGCACCAGGACATTGGCAGTGGATCCTTTGAGTACTCTGGCTTGTGCAGTGGGGCCTCAGTCAATCAAACTTGTTCCACTGCATCCTGTTGATGCTTGATCAGAATGGGGTCTAGGAAGTTTGGAGGTCAAATCAACATCTTGGGCCATTGTCATGTTCCTCAAGATGTTCTTGATTGTTTGATGTTTTTGCCATGTGGTGGGGTGTATTTTCCTGCTGGGGTAGGCCAGTGACATTTGGGATTTCCATTTGCATGAGGGAGTGTGCTTGTTCTGGGACAATGTGTCTCAATGTTGCAGTTGTTTTGTTATAGCAGCTGCACATGTTACTACCTTATTTTTATTTCATCCAAATGTGGCCTGAGATAATGCGGAAAAAATGACTCTTTATCCTCAATGAATATTCAACAGTAACAATTGCTCCCCTGAAAATTTAAACCGCAGGCTAAAAATGGTTGTGTCTTGCGAACGTCAGTGAAGTTTTGACTAGCTTTTGCTTTAATGCTCTTTTAATGAAGTGTGGCTTGGAGCCTGGTCTCAGTAAGAGGTGATTAGTTTTAATGTCAAAATGTCAAAACTGAGACTAAACTGACACCACATCTTGACTTCGCCATAAGACCAGCAGCTCAAACACAGGCAAAATGAAATTAGCAAAAAATACATTAACTGTACTATGCGCACACACTGGCAGGGACACATGCAAATGCCCAGCCAGGTGTATCCACTCAGGAGGTAAAATACACCATAGGCCACGTTTTATAGGCCCTTAAAGCTAATATAAGCTGTGAACCTTTCTATGGCGAATACCTTCCTGCTCCGAGGTTGAAAATTACATCGACATTAGATCATTTTGAAACAATGTCCATATTTTTATACTTTTTATTTGAGGTCTGAGGCTTATAAGTCTGAGCCTGTGCATCAAGGGTCTCATATAACGTGTGTTTTAACATGCCATTATGTTGTAATATCCAGATGCCCCACTCCTGTTGAATATCATGCTTGTCATTCCTAGCTGTGGATGACCACTCTTTGGCTTTTCCCCCTTGCTGTCTGTGTCAAAGGGACAAGTTTCATGAGGTATGCCAGTGTGGGCAAAGAATGCTGAAAATGTTGGCGAATTGCTAAGATTGTATCGGTGAGTGTAGGGGGTGAGAATGGAATTTGTTGCGATTGATAGCATCTTGCTCGGAGCGCAGTGGAGGATTACACCTTAATGTCATTCAGACAGCGAGGGCATCGACAGTGCAGCATGTCAGCGCAGCGTCAACTTCACATCTTTATTTTAAAACCAGACAGGATGTGCAGCTGTGGAAAGTAAATTTTCTGTTTCATTTTCCACAGTTGTAAACTCTGACTTACTATGTCCATGTCCTCTGGACTACCTAAAGGAGTATGTCATTGATGGCTGCAGGTCAAACATTTTGGCGGCGCATCCAGCGATAAAGGATCACTGGGGGTGCAGTTCTTCCCTCTTCAAATCTCCCTCCTGTGTTCTGTGAGAACATCCCCGGGCTACTAAAATACATCTGACCCTTGCCGTGTATTTGACCTGGCAGTTAAAACAAATACACACATTGTTCCCTGGACAGCTTCCCTTTTCTCTCTCCCTGGGCTAAATAAACTAAGAGATAGTACACATGACTTTTCTCTCCATCTTTATGTCATGTCCCAAAAATGTTTGTTCTCTCACTCTCCTTTTAAATTTTAGTCACTCTTTTATGCAGCCAAGCGCCACAGTAAGCCACAGGCCTGATGATGAACAGAAAAACCCCAATAAATCCATTACACACCATAGCTTAACCAATCCAATAATGGAGGGATGACAGGTTCCGTTTGGATTACAGAATTATTTGCCAGAGAAAAAGCAAACAGATGAATAGTGGCTGGGGGAATTATTTTATCATCCCAGAATCCCCTCAGGTCTGGCGAAACGCTCAACAGTGCCAAGTATTCCAACTGCCTCAGTGCCCATTCCTTTCTCAACAAGGCGATTCATTGTCAATCAGCGATGTACCTTTCCACTTCGTCTAGTCCAGCGCATCTCCCCCAGATTTATTTTGACTACTATCTCTGTACAGAAGTCTAGACACGCACCTCATCACTGCCGATTCTTTTGTAAATGAAAGGTGGTGGGGGAAAAAAGAAGAGAGACAGAATGCTGGGAGCATTCCTTCCTATTCCTAAAAAGGGAACACACGGACACATTTTTGCCATAGTTCAGAATGGAGAAAAGAAACCTGAAAGACTATGATGGATAGTTTTTTACAAAAAGGCAGGCTTATAAGGGGAATGTGCGATGGCACGTGAACAGACAAGAGTAAAGAGAGACAGAAGAATGCAGTGTTTGCCTGATGAAATGAACATAGTCATTCATCAGCCATGATTTGGCTGCTGTCAGGCAGATTTGTAGAGAGGGGTTTTCACTTGAGGCTTGACTAGATCAATGATGAAGCTGTCCTAAGAGACCAATTCACAGCTTATCGCTGCAATAATGTAATTTGAGTTTCCTTAATGAAACTCCAAGTGCATGCTGGGAGCTAGATAATGAGACAGAGAACTAGCCAATGTGTTTCAATGTCCGTGAACAAGAGCACCCAGTAGATCTCAGTGAGTACATCTGCTTTACAGGTTATTTATCCTAGAATATGGAGCACACAGTTAAAGCAAATGCTATTACTGAAAAACACAACTCCAGTACAACTTCATCATGATATCAACACTTCAGCATATGGCTTCAATAAGGCTCATATTATCCAACACTGATGGAAAAACTCAAGCTCAAACATCTTACAGTGATAGTGTTCTTTACACCACAAGTGTTGCTAGAGATTTGATTTGCAATGTAGATTTAGCAACATAAAAAAATGACCCAGACCAGGGTTGGGCGAATGGACTAATATTGCAGCTATTGACATTTGGCTAAGTCCATTGCTGGTTGGTTTTGTGACTGTGATTTGTTGGGGCTATTGTTTGGACGATTTTTGTCCAGAGCTTATTTGGCTAATTTTATGGTCTGCCTTCTTGAGCATTACTTTGGTAAATAATTAATGTGTAGCTAATGCACAATTCAAGGTGTATGCTAATGGGAATTGGCAGTCTGTGTTGCATGTGCAAAAAATAAGTTGCATGTGAAGTGCCTGCTGACACAGATGATAAAGTCACTTGTCATCAGCTATAAAGAAAGGCCCAAGTTTCACTATAATTATCTAAACGGTGGTCCGGCTGGTAGAGTGTTCACCCCATTTACCAAGGATGCAGTTTACTACAATGGCTTGAGTTTGATTCTAGCCTAGCTCCTTTGTTGCATGTCATCCCTCCTCTCCTCCCCTTTCATGTCGGGGCCAATTCATGCTTTCTGTGTTGATGTGTACAGACTGAGGCACACTTTGAAAGCAGCCAGCAGAAGTGCACACAGTTTCATTTATACTACAACAGACTGTGTTGGTCTGCCCTCATATCGAACACAGAAAAGTACAAGTAGGCCCTGTGAATGTCTCTGAAAGGCTGGCTGAGACTTTAAACGTTTTATAGCAGCTAGTTACAGATTGGGCTGTCAATGTGGTTATTCCCGAGGTCTTTCAAGCACAGTGGATGTGAATAACATAGTACTTCTGGAGGATTTCGAACTTCCCGCTGTGTTTGGGCATGTACAAGCACCTTTAAAGTCCAACAGCAATTACTTCAATTTAAATGATGAATTATTAGGGTGTGGATGATGGAAAATCTCCTTGTACAGTCTCGCTTCATAACAAGCATTTGCTTTGAGCTCCATTTGTTTTCTTGGGTGTGAAGTCGACATGCTTGCAGTGTGTACTGTCCACATGGTCATGAATTTTGGGCTGCAGGCAGACATTTGCTTAGGGGTCCACACAGACCCGTTATTTAATGTTACGCGCCATGTTCATTTCCAGAAAAAAGGAAATAAATACGCAATTTGTGCACATCATCACTACAGAGTTGGTCCGGACAGTAAAGGCCAGTTAGCAGTTAGACACTAAGTCTAAAACCAGAGCTCTCTTTGCTGCAGCTGCAGAGCTTTAAAGGTCAGCAGTACCTTGCATAATAATAACCTAATTAAAGAGCTGGGTCTCCAAGATTGACAGCGTCTGGTTAAGAACTGAAAGATTAATTTTTCAGAGTCAACTTGAAAGCGTCAGTTCTGGACAAATTCCTGCAGTGGTGTCCATGTTTCTAACTAGACAGAGAGAGACAGCGAGGCACAGTTCTACTGTGAAATTAGATTTCACCCATTTTAAATGGTAAAAAAGTAGAAAATCAATATGTGGCGGTCAGTGTTAATATTGTGGTGGGCCAGCATATACGCATGATTCAAAGTATGACGAACACTCATCTGACACCATCGGACTCGCCAGTTGTTGGACTGACAGTGGCCGGCTGGAAAATTTTAACAGACTGTATGTAATCAGAATGTCCCTTTAAGACTCTCACACCTTTCACAGACAAATTCTGTTTCATATTTTCTCCTTTGCTGTGCCAGTTCTAACACTACATGCCAACCTTTTTTCACTTTGGCCAGTCAAAACATATATGGCCAGTGCCGCTCCTGTCCTCTCCAACGTGCCTGATCAAAGCCTGTTGCTAAGGAGCATTTCACCATATCCTTTGCAACCCATCAGCAGATAATTCCAAAATCCTGTGCAAACCCAGACCATGGCATTGTTCCGAGCTCCTTCCGGATATATCGATCAAACCTCGTAGAGGGAAAACATTTCCAAAGCTGTGAGCGGGCTGCACACCTGTGACCACTTGCGGGGAAAAAAAGCATGTGATACTGTGGGACACCAGCTTGGAACAGGGAAATGATAAATATTTATCCTAGCTCCCCCGAGAGGAGATGGAAAAAACTTGTTTTGTGAGGCTGAAGAAAAGATTAAAAAAAGGAATACAAGAAAGAGAAATGAGGGGAGGGGGATAACGAGAGCTTGTCCTTGAACGACAAAGAGGGGGAAAATGTATTTCATATTTGCAATCATTGCACAACTGGAGTGTGCAACCGAATTCACTGTTTGTTTTCTCACTTTCATTTTCCCTCCTCTATTTTGGCTTAAACGAATTTTCTCATCCTTACCCAAATACACAACTGTCACTTCTCCAAATATTCAACGTCTCGGGGAGAAGAAATGTTGATAATCTGCCCAAGAGTTCTCCAACAGCAGCAACCCCATCTCTTTCATCCGTCATTTCCCATTTATACTGGAATCCACAGCCATGGCTTTAACTGGGCCTGTTTGAGCACATTGAGGAAGGTTCCATTGTGCAATTCCTTTAAGTTAAATAAACATATTTGGTCTTTTTTTTTCAGTTGAGAATTATCAACAACACAAAAGCAACTGCAGAAGTGTTTAGAGTCTAGATAGAAGTCATCTATAATCATGTTTCCATCCAGCTGTGCAGACAATCTTACATAAACATGTAACAAAACAAAGTAATGCGAGTTAGGTTTGCTTTGACTGGCAAAGAAAATAGGAACAATATAGAACTTGGCTGCATCAGGAAACACTTTGCTATAAATGGTGTGTCATTATTTATTCATGAAATGTGTTTCCATTGTATTTTACTGCAGAAAGTAACATGGATTTTCTTTCAAGGACAGACAAACCAATGTATTTTCCTAACACAATGATTTCTTTAGTTTTGGCAATGGACACCACTGAATAATATTGTAAGATGAAATAATAGAGAGACAGCAGTTACTGTCAAACTCAATGTGCATTGTTAGAACAAATACAACATATACACCAATCAGGCATGACATTATGACCACCTGCCTAATATTGTGTTGGTCCCCCTTATGTGGTCAAAAATGCTCTGAACCATTGGGCATGGACAAGAGGACCTCTCAGGGTGTCCTATGGGGTCTGGCACCAGGACGTTGGCAGTGGATCCTTTAGGTACTCTGGCTTGTGCAGTAGGGCCTCTGTCAATCAGACTTGTTCCACTGCATCCTGTTGATGCTTGATTAGAATGGTGGTCCAGTAAGTTTGGAGGTCAAATCAACATCTTGGGCCATTGTCATGTTCCTCAAGATGTTCCTGATTGTTTGATGTTTTTGCCATGTGGAGGGGTACATTTTCCTGCGTGTGGTAGGCCAGTGACATTTGGGATTGCCATGAGGGAGTGTGCTTGTTCTGGGACAATGTTATTTGGGTGTCTAAGTCTCATCAACACGGATGCCAAAATCCAAGGTTTTCCAACAGAACACCACATAGTACCAATATGATCAATGTAATTCACTTTACCTGTGATTCTACTAGGACAATCTTCAATTCTAATAGGAGAAATTCTGATTAGATAAAATATACTGAATCATTTTACAACTAACATTTCAATAAATTTTTGCATAGGTAAGCCTACATTCACCATTACTATAAAGGGTTAGGGTTAGGGTTAGATAATAAAATAATGGTTTGTAAGAATATTGTTGTTTCCTTTATTTTAATATCATATCAATAAAATAAATTTGAGTTTGTCCTAGGACAGATTGCGATCGCAATCTGTACTAGTAGGATCACCGATTGTCCTAGGACAGATCCTGATCACAATCTGTCCTTGGAGAGACTCTGATCGTAATGTCCTAGGACAATCGGCGATTGTCCTGAATCGCAATTTCTACTGTGACATATATATATTTATATATATATATGTCACATTATATATATAGAGAGATAGATATATAGATGTATATAGATATAGGGAAAGAGAGGGAGATCTTTCCAAGTAAAGGTTTTCTAATTTATCGGGTGCAAAAGGAGCTGAGGTGAAATGTGTCGCCTGTAGTGTTCCATCGAGAAGAGATGTAAAATCGACAAAAGAAAGCCGATGAAAATGAAAAAGACGGAAATTACTCTGAAAAAAAAACACCTGTAAAGTTGGAAAAAAAAAGTTCAGACAATACACAAGAGTCTCATTTCGGCATCAGCAGATGGAAGAATAAGGCGACAGTGTGGAGGGGAGATTAAGTGAGCTGGCAGAGACTTCAGCCAAGTATTCTGGTCAAAGGATTGTCAAAGAAGTGGCATGTGATGTTATTTGATGCTGCAGAGTGTGTAGGCATACCTGTCAGTGCGAACAGATCAAAGGGAGAACAGAGCAGGATGTGAATGGAGTCGTGGCACTTTGAAGTGCGGCAAAACTTTGCATATAGCAAAACAATAAACCTCTACGTAACTGAAACTCGCATCTAAAAAGGGGGTCAGACATGTTGAAGTCAGCAGCAGCAAGGACAAACATACCTTCATAGACATATGAGATATTCATGCTCGATCAAAAGGAGCCCAAGGACTGATCGCTGCGCAGGAATGAATAAAGAGTGCTCTGAAAGAGGCCATTATGAGGTAACTTGTGGTATTCTAGGTCACGAATGAAAAGTCACATGAAAAAAAGCAAAGCACTCTTTTTTCCGTTTGTGATTGTGTGAGACAAATGTTCTATAGCTGATGCTTCTGGCAGTAGAATCAAAATTCATTAGAACTAGTTAGTTGGGGTTATGTAACCTATTCCAATGAATGTCGGTTTCAGTCTCTGATTGCCAGACTGATTCTCTTGAGCAACATGAAGCTTCTCACAGAATAGTGATGAAAGTTTGTCACAACCAAAAAATGCAGACCATAAAGACACAACAATAACAAACAAACAAAAGACTAAATCGAAACTAAGCTTATCAAACTGTCCAAACAACTAACAGCCAAGTCTGATGTCCTCAATGCTGAAAATTCTATCCATGTGTGATGATGATCTCTACTTTATCGACAGTAAAATAACAACGTCCTGACAGCTGTGAGGGAGCTCAGGACTCAATGTGAGGACAACCGCTATGAAACAGATGATTTAACTGCAGCTTATTATAAACTGTGACTTTGTGTGTTACAGCTCACCTGTCTGATCTGAAGAAAAGTACACAGTGTGACTTTCCATTCGAGCCTGACCTGGGCCGATCCTGTCTTCATGTCAGGGGATTATTCAGAATTAGAAATACTTAATAAAGTTACCGGCGCTGTTGTTTAACTGTAACATTGTTCCACATGCAAAAATGCATGCAGTTCTCTCGCTTTGGAAACACTGCTGTGTGATGCTGCAGGCACCAGACAGCAGTGTCAGGCATAACATTATGAGCACCTGCCTAATATTGTGTTGGTCCTCCTTACGTGGTCAAAAATGCTCTGAACCATTGGGCATGGACAAGAGGACCTCTAAGGTTGTCCTATGGGGTCTGGCACCAGGACGTTGGCAGTGGATCCTTTGGGTACTCTGGCTTGTGCAGTGGGGCCTCTGCCAATCAAACTTGTTCCACTGCATCCTGTTGATGCTTGATCAGAATGGGGTCTAGGAAGTTTGGAGGTCAAATCAACATCTTGGGCCATTTTCATGTTCCTCAAGATGTTACTGATTGTTTGACCACCTGTCAGTGGTCATAATTGGTTGTGGTTGATATATATTCAGAAGAAATATTCCTACAACCAGCCTTGTAATGTTTTCTTTAAAAAAAAAAAACCAAAAAAACTGCATTACATCGTTGTTTTTGAGTAGTGGCTAGTAGTTAATCTCTGTTTTCATCACAGTAAAGTTCTATTTTTTGAGGACATTTCAGTTTGTAGCCTAATAGATGCAGAATTGCAGAGCAAAGTAAATGAGAAAGGCGTTTTGTAATTTTGGCACGCAAACTATCTTTTGTGTTCTCTGTGATGTTTTTGTTCCAAATAAAATAGCTGAAATGTTGGAAGAGCCTTTCCGCTAAATCACTTTGCACAGCTGGAAGCACCATCACTTGTGCATATCTATCCGTTAATGTAACTGAGTGCAGTTCAGACTTGCGCCGTGTTGTGAGTGGTACAGAAATGCTACTATATCTGACCTGGTAAGATTGCTGCTGCATTGAGAGCTCATCCAGACATGAAGCCAACATGTTTAGACACCATCAGATTAATGGAAAGATGTGCATGTCTAAAAGGGGGCTTTAGATGACATGATGAAGCTTGTTTTTCAATATGAACTAGTGGCATACTAATTTAGATTAGCATAAAAATAGGAAATGGGAGGGAACTAGCCAGTCTGGCCAAAAAAAAACATAACTGTGAATTGTAGTTTTTACATCACACATAAAAACATTCGATGTGCTGGTAAGTTGATTTTGCTACATTTAGACAGAGCCAGATTAGCTGTTCCTCCCTGTTTTCAGGCCTTCCAAGTTGTCAAACGATTCTGCTAACAACCTCCATAGAGGTTTTGATCTATTATACAATAAGGCAAAAGCAGAAAAAAAAGTAATTCTGCCTGAACAGGCCTGAAGACGTGTATGTCTTTGGTAAATATACCTGAAAGCTACCAAAATTAACTTGTTCCAGATGTCTACCATGCTTAGGATGGACTAGGATCTACAATGTCTGTATTGGGCATTATAAAAAAAGAAGAAAAAAAAGTATGGAAATATCTACTTAATTCCTCCAATATGGGTCTTGTCTTGCTTTATTTTCCTGTAAATAAAATGGACTCAGACAGATTTTCAACGGATTCACTGACTGAATATATGGTGCACGTGAGAGCGAAACGCAGAAGGACAGAAAGGGTTAATGCCCTTATTTCCTGGAAATCCATCTATTAGGGGGACTTTAAACCCCCAGGCATATCATCGCTGCAAAGCACAGTGGTGGGAGTGTGTATATGTGCGTGAGTGTGTGTGTGTTAGTGTGTGTGTGCTTGTATGTCTTGTATGTGTGTACGTGTCCCCTGGTGGAAGCTCAGCACAAGAGACACGACTTGGAATATCTCTACTTCCTAATCTCCACTTCTGAACGTGCAAGCGCTTAAGCCTGGATAACGTAGCCGTGATTATGGATGATTACGGATATGTGGGTCGGGCGGACGGCGGGTGGTGTTGTGTCTGTGTGGGCGGTAGGGAGGGAGGGAGGTTGCTGGGCAGAGGTGGCTGCTGGTGTGTGCGACCAGCATCTTCATCAGGCTGTACTGATATGATCAACTGGTGTGCGTCACGAATAACAGGCAAAGAAACGCGCTCTGAAATGAATATTCATTTACTATTAAACTGCAAGTAGAAGGACAGTACTTTGATTTACTGATACTGTTTGCCATATACAGTACTGTGAAAAAGTATTTCCTGATGTCTTCTATTTTTGCATATTTCTCACACTTTTTTTCAGATCATCAAACTAATATTTATATTTATTGAATATTAGACAGAGATAACCCATGAAACACTCTTCTCTGCAGAATAGTTTTAATTTTCTAACGTGAACTGCCCTTTTAAGGTCTTGCCACAGCATCTCAATTGGATTCAAGTCCGGACTTTGACTCGGCCACTCCAAAACCTTAATTTTGTTCTTTTTGAGACACTCAGAGGTGGACTTGCTTGTGTGATTTAGGTCTTTGTGATGCTGCATAACCCATTTGTGTTTGAGCTTTAGGTCATGAACTGATGGATGGATATTCTCCAGGAGGATTTTCTGATAGACATGGCTCCATCAATTATGAGTGGAAGCAAAGCAGCTCCAAACCATCACATTAACACCACCATGTTTCACTGTTGCTATGATGTTCTTCTTGTGGAATGCAATATTAGCTTTACGCCAGATGTAACGGGACCCATGTCTTCCAAAAAGTTCCACCTTTGACTCATCAGTCCACAGGATATTACCGTAAAAGTCTAGATATGTTTTTGCAAATGCCAGATGAACCTTTATGTTCTTTTTGGTCAGTAGTGGTTTGCGCCTTGCAACTCTAGATGCCATTTTTGATGGACCTTAACTGAGGCCAGTGAGGTCTGCAGTTCTTTTGATGTTCATCTGGGTTCTTTTGTGACCTCCTGGATTAGATATCGACGCGCTCTTGGAGAAATGTTGGCAGGCCGGCAACTCCTGGGAAGGTTCACCACTGTTCCATGTCTTCTCCATTTGTGGATAATGACTCTCACTGTGATTCTCTAGAGTCCCAGAGCCTTAGCAATGGCTTTGTAACACTTTCCAGACTGGTAAATGTCAGTGACTTAGTTTCTCATCTGTTCTTCAAACTCTTTAGAACGTGGCATCATGTGCTGCTTTTTGAGACCCTTTAGCTACTTCACAACCAGACAGTTTCTATTTAGTGATGTTTAGATTCAACAAGCCTGGCAGTAATCATACATGGGTGCGACTGGTGAAATTGAACCCAACTGCCAAATGAATTTGGTCATTTGGTAGATTGGTAGCTTCACATAGAGCAAGGTGGGGCTGGACAGCATTTTTCCTTCAATAAATAAAATCATCATTTAAAAACCGACGATCTGAAGCATTTACATGTGAAAAATATGCAAAAACAGAAAGTATCACTTCTTTCTTCGTCTAAAGTATAACATGTATAAGGTATGTGTCGGTGTATGTTTTCATATGAGTAACTAAGATCTATAAAAGAAACTAATTTGTAACCAGATATAAAAAGATCCAAGAACTGAGAAAGAGTTCATGAGGCTATAGAGTTTTTCTTCTTTCAGTTGAAATTGTTCTTATTCCTTCAGTGTCACTTAGTGTGTTCACATGGAAAGTTTTGATCATATTCAGGGGATCATGGTCACATAGAACCCATAAAAATCCGGCTATGCATATTCCCAAATATGTACAGCAAATACTAGTATTTATCATGTATGCTGTGATGCTATCATGGTTACTAATCACTGCATGATATCTGCATAGATGGATAAGACAAGCAACAATATCCTGGTTTTCGTCAGTCAACATATGTGCTTTTTAAAACCAGGATAGGGGCTTATCCACATTTCTGAAATCAGGATATGATGTTTACATGGGCATACAAACACACCCACGATACTAATCTGTGATTGTCGGACCCCAAGCTGATTAAAAAATGAATGTTAATTGCATCAAGTGTCTATAGAGGTGGTCAGTCAGTCCTGATGAAAGATGTTAAATTTTCGTAAAAAGAACAGAAGAATTAGATCTGCAAAAAGCAAAGCAGGCGCATCTCATTTATTCTGATGCAGATATCTGGAGACACACGGGGTTATTCTCTCACCTCTGCTGAGAAAAATGTATACTGCATGAAAATGAATGCAGCAACACATTGTCTTATACAGACTGGGAGCTCAACTTCCCTCCGTCTGCTCACCGCTGAGCACAAGGCCACAAATTATTACTTTTCCCCTGGAAAAACAGAATAAATCACTTTCAATTTGGACCTTTTCTACAAAGGTACTGTAACATTGAATAAGATATTTTTTCTCATGATGCCTGGTCAGCTTCCCTTATAGCTGCAGCAGAGATTACTGAAGCAAAAAGAGACAACACAAGACAGTAGGAAGAGATAAAGATGGAGGATGTTTCCTTTGGAGGCTGGTGGAAACGTTCATACATGTATGCAGTGGACTGACCTCTTTGCAGTGATTGCAACCTTCCTGCTGCAGACAACAGAAACTGTGTTGGGCGTCGCCCCTCTGCCAGGCTCCACTAGGATGTCCCACAGTGCTGAGTCACTGGGCCGAGCTGCACTGAACGACAAGCCCATTTTCACTGTTGCCCTGCAGCAAACACATGGTGCAGTTAGTACAAAGCATACAATCATATATTTTAGTAGATTATTTTTTTGTTCATTTCTCATAATTAAGAGCAAAGAAAGCCTATTCTGCTGTCTTTTTATAAGCACTGGAGATTGTACAATACAGAGTAATACAAAGATGCACAGAACACAATACAGAGACACATGAATTGTTGCATGTGTATGTTTTTTGTCAATAGCAACACTGTAACAAATCCATTATGTTTGCCGTCTTTGTATCCATATACAGAGTTGTATAATTGTGTGGGTGGGATGCTTTTCTTCCGTTAAAAAGCATGTGTTTTGTCTGTGTTGTATTGTCTGTTCAGCTGCTCATGTTGCGTCTAACGAGGTGAGCCATCGACGGGCTGATGTGTCGCAGGCAGCCCGCAGACTGAGAATTAACAGGGGTATTTAATTCCCATTAGCCCCGAGGAGAACTGGAAATCAGTTAATCAGATGTCCAATTCAGACACACACATAACTCTGTTAGGAGAGAGAGAATGCTCCTGGTAAATAATGTGAATGGACCAGCAGACAGTGCTGCGAATCCAAAAGGACGCGGTCACAGAGCTGTTATTCGAGTCACGGGCTTGATGAGTGATACCGGGGGGACACAAAAAATGCCCCTGACCCACGTTTAAAGTGCAGTGATTCACTAATCTGCACTCGCACAGACAGCGTAGCTATGAGCTGGGAGCCTCGTGTGTTTCGAAAAACGGGCCAATTTCCTCGTGGCGGGGATTCAGCGAGGTGCTGGCAACGTTCCACGGGGAATTCAGCCCATGCTAGCTCAGGAGCATCACTTCCCGCTGATTTGCCAGTAGGATGTTCATACTGAGAATTTTGGAAAAAAACTCAATCTCAGTAGAGTTTTGTATTCAGCCTCGTCAACACATCCACAGGTATGGCTTAAAACTGATTTTCCATCCTTTGCTCAAAAAGAATTCTGTGTCCACATGCAAACACAAAAACAACTGAAGCACTGTAAAGAGCCAAAACGACAGTGGTGATATACTCTAACGCTAAAGCAATGTTGGCCAATAGAAGTCTGAAAAAAAAAACTAATACTAGCTGGGCATGGACAAGAGGACCTCTCAGGGTGTCCTATGGGGTCTGGCACCAGGATGTTGGCAGTGGATCCTTTGGGTACTCTGGCTTGTGCAGTGGGGCCTCTGTCAATCAAACTTGTTCCACTGCATCCTGTTGATGCTTGATCAGAATGGGGTCTAGGAAGTTTGGAGGTCAAATCAACATCTTGGGCCATTGTCATGTTCCTCAAGATGTTCCTGATTGTTTGATGTTTTTGCCATGTGGTGGGGTGCATTTTCCTGCAGGGGTAGGCCAGTGACATTTGGGATTGTCATTTGCATGAGGGAGTGTGCTTGTTCTGGGACAATGTTTATTTGGGTGTCTAAGTCTCATCAATACGGATGCCAAAATCCAAGGTTCCACCACATAGTACCAATATGATCAATGCTATTCACTTCACCTTAACTTGCATGTAGTTGACAGGTTTAGTTGACAGTGACTTTTAAGGTAAAGATTTTACACAATGGATAATATAACAAGCGTTTAAAAATGCACAGATTAAACAAGTGGTTTCCAACCTTCCCACATAGTCTTGCTTAGCCAGATTATTCTGCAGTTCAGAATGGTTTGGCTGCACCAGTGTGTCCCATCAAAATAGTGACGAGAAGAATTGTTTTGGTGGAATATTTAATATTTAATACGTTACCTACATTTTCCTGCTAATATGTATGCACTTTTACTTCAGGAGGGATTTTCATGCAGAACTTTTACTTGTAATGGAATATTTTTGCATTGCATAGCATGCACTGCTGCTGTGTAGTTAAAACTAATGCAGTTTAACAATAATCAGGCTAAAGATGTGTTTTGTTAATGGGACAGTCTACTGTAGAGCTATGAAGTTGAACTGTCATAACACAATAAACTATGGCATTACCCAATTGTAATACATTTTTAGGCTTTTCGTGCAAAAAGTGCCATTGATAGCCAAAAATATTTGCTCAAAATAATATATTTTGTCTGTACTGCGTTGCCATCAAAGTCATAACCACCACATCAACTGAGAAATATCTCTTTTGGTAAGCACTGAAATGTATTTTCCTGCTTTTCCACATGTGATTATACGACATAATTTTAATGAATGTTTCATGCTGCTGGAATAGCTTTCTTTCTTCTAGATTTCAATATTAGATTTGATTAGTGGTTCAACACAAGTTTACAACATCTTTTACACATAAAAGTCTTAATTAATAAATAAATAAACATCTACATTGTTGATGCTAGATGATTTCAATTTAGTTCAAATAATTTTTTGGTCCAGAAGAACATCACAACAAGCTGGCAGACACACAAACTTGACATTGTGCTTATATGTTAGCACAAAGTATGCAGAGTGTGTGACGATTTTCAGTCATCCAGGTCACCAGTTAGAAGAAGTGTTTTTAATGCAAAACATCCACTAAAACAAATTCCTTTGCTTTATGCATCCAGCTAACACGCAAACATGTTAGCATTCATTTGAAGCTGTCTTTTCTTAGTCCAGTGTTCTCTTTTCTTGTATGTTTGTTCTGGTCTCCACCAACTGCTATAAAAAATACAGACATAGATTTTTAACTTGATGGATGGTTCATGCTGGGGTGACAACTGTTGTAACACAATGGCAGGTACCCACTGGAATGCAGACATTGTTAAAGTTATTAGTTACTGTCTGCGTTGTGAGACGTCTAAGCAGCTTGTCTGGTATTTTATGCTAGCAGACCTCAAATATATCCAGCATGTGATAATGTCACAGATGAGATCACGATCACCTGAGGGTGGCAAGGTTCCATGATAATCCTTACAGTATTATTTTAGAAAAAAATCCACAATAAGTAAGAAATTTTTTTTATTTATTTATTGTATGTCTTGTCATCTTGGCACTAAAAAGGGGACCGAAATTGGAATATATATAAATTTTTTGTTGGTTATTTTATTGTCATTTTAAAATCAGTCGTTTTGCTCCAAAGTTCATATTGAGCTAAAGGAATTCCGAGAGATTTTCAGGATTACTCCCCTAAAAGAAAGGAAAACAAAGTTGTGTTTTCACAGATTACAGTAAGTCCAAAACTTTGGATTGGACTGTACATACCTTTATTACAACAAAAAGGTCGACCCTTAATGAAAAAAGACTAAACCATTGTTGTGATGCAAGGAAAGCTCTGGACGCAACACAAACTAAGTTGTTATCGCTTCCTAATTCTGCTCTAGTGTGCTGCACCACAGAGTTAATGTACTACCAGTTTAGTTCTACATGAGTGGTTTAACCACTCCACTGTGGCAGATATTTTTCCACAGTTTTGAATGTCTGTTTAACATACCCTTTGATTTCACACACACCAAAGCAATGCTTTGGATGATTATAAATTTCCATGCTGTAATACAGAATTATGTCTGGGCTCATGGAGAATAATGGGCTTACTCTAAGTTCATCTGGATAAGAAGTAGGAGAACAAGTGTGCAATGCCATGCAGTTTAAGGCTTGTAATGTTATATCTATATATATAAATCATGTGTTCCTTATAACTGTAAACTGCTCCAGATACTGTCAGACAAAAGAATATTTGTCTAATGTTGAGACTGGAGAATTTGGATAACAGTCTGAAAAATGGAATGCCACCAGACGAGGACAAAACAGTGGCATGTTTGGATTGTTTGTTTTCTTAGCTTAAACCTGATTATGGAAAATATGCACATGAGACATCAATGGCAGAATATGTATAGGGAATTTAAAATTTGTTTTATCTCCTATCGGTATTGATTTTTATGTATTAATAATCCATATTAAATTTATATCTATATCTGGTTAGTAATATATATACATATATATGTTTCAATATTTAAGATAAAGTTTTTTCAATTCATTTGAGACAAAAATAACTTATATATTTATATTGATGCATTTAGCATGTTTTGTTGGTTCTTCTACAAGTTGGGTGCAACTTGCAGAAGAACTGTAATCAACCAAGGCTACATGCATTTGCAGTACAAGAAACTTCAGGTCCACTTTTCCTTACATGATTACAGAAACATTAATGTTTTATATATACATAACACCACCCTTGTGTCTAAAACCAGTGATTCCAGTATCATTCCTGAGACACTTCAGCTTACAAACAGCTGGTTGAAATCAGGCATCAGACAGGGCAGCAGGATTGGGTCGGTTGGCGGTGTGAATGCAGATTAGTCTTACAGTTGGTACCTAATCTCACAACCAATAATCTCCATTAATCTCTGGATTGCGTGAATTCATATACTGGGATAAAAGCTGCCTTTGGAACAGCAAAACTATGTAGAGCAGCATTTTAGCTTTTTCAATGAGGACAGTTTACATTCGCCTTTGTCTTACGCTGTAAGTATTAAGCCATGGGATCAGAATTTGGTATTTGTGTGTGACTCCACAGCTACATCCACAAGGTCTGGATGAGGAGTATGTCCTATATCAAAGTAATGAATAGTGTGCCTATAATTAGAGAGCAGTTAGCAGCTATTTTTATGACGACTTTGATAGATGATATGATATGATTACAAGAGCACTTTGATGGGGACAGTTAAACATCTTGAAGTAATTACATTATCATGTTGCTTTAGACTTTAGTTATTAGTTACATTAACTGTTTGTATTGGCTACAGTTATTCCCAAGGAACTTAGAAACAACATATATTCTATTTTATAATTGCTGTAACTTTAATATGAGATTTAAAAAAAAGAAAAAGAAAAGAAAAACTCACAGAAAATGTTGTACTTACTAGAACAGCAGCCAAACAACAATATTATAGCGGCGTATTTTAACTTTAGCCTCTTTAGTTTACACTCAACCCCTCTGCTTTTTCAGCAGTTGGAACTCTGGATTTTTCAACCCACTGAAGAATGTTGCCTTCACCACAATGAGGCAGTATATGATCAGGATCAGGAAGCAGGAGAAACACCGAAAAGTTGAAAGGGATGAGTCCGTTGGGAATGTCACAGCAGTTGTTAGGCTCCCTGCCCCTGCGGCTGGAGCAGTGTCAAAAACACTCAAAAGCCCACAGTCACGGCACAGTCCGGAAGATATGTACAGAATAACAACTGTGAAAGTCACTGCCGTTCGAATTTCACTTTGATCACAAAAGGAAGCTATCTTTCTGGTGTTAGACCTGCGCTGTTAATTCTGCAGTCGGCCATAAGCGGACGTGTTCTTTGGTATAAACCAACCATAATGGTGTCCCTGGAGGAGAGGCAATCATGTACATTGTTAGACTGAGGACAAAAAGATGCCCGGTAGTAACTCTGTGCAGACAGTTGTGTAGATAAACACATCCATGGCTGCACCGGGTGCTGGATGTTCCGGAAATATGAAGGAGTAACTTTTAAATCAAACAGCATCAGATAAGACTGATCCTTCACAGACAGGAATACTTCACAGTTAGCATTGAACTATATATATATTTATATATGAGGCACGTGCCAAAGTTAAAACATCCCTACAAAGAAATAAAAAAAAACACAAAAACCAGATCATGTACTTGCTTTCCCCACCTGATACATATTGACTGTGTTTGTGTCGGCCTGCTCTTTATGACTTGTATCCTACTGCTTTGTGAAGGCAGTTTAAGTTTACCCCGGCTTTTGAATCATTCAGTAATTTGCAGCTATCTTGGGTTGCAATACTTTTTCCTTCACAGGCTGCAGCCAGTGCATGTAATTAAATATTTAAAACGTTTTTTTCCGTGCACAGCATGAAAGGTTGTCGACAAAATTAACCCCATAAAGTCACAACTTGTGTTATTAAACCGTAAATCAAGGGGCCAGAGTTTTTTAAAAAAAAAAAAAGCACATCCATAATCCACAAATATGAAACTTAAACATAAACCATGTGGTGTAAGATGCATATGGAGAGACAGAAGATGTGTGTCTTTCTTACTGTATTTCAGCATTAAATAGAGCAAACCACAGATTTGTCATTTTACAACCGGAGAACAAGAAGAGAACAGAAAAGAAATCAATCATTCACCACCATTAATAAAAAGATTGCTGTCTGTCTGTCTGTTTGGCCATGGAGTACGTTCAGAAAAGACTGTAATTTTATTCCCATAAATCTGAACTACATGTAATTTTTTTTTTTTTTTTTTTTTTTTACACAACAGATTGACTAATTCTTGTGGGAGAAACAAATCCCTCCCTATAATTTATATCATGGCTATTAACTGTGTTTCATATGTATTTGGCTTTGTTTAAATCGATCAGCAGCTCCAACATTAACCCTGTTTAGTCCGCTAATCTCGGTCTGGATCAATGCATGTAAATGGCATAACTCTGAAAAACCAAGGTAAGCTCATTTTTCAATGATCTGAAACCTGGTTAAGCTGCTTGGCTCGCTATAATATTAAACTAGTTCCTGTGGCATGTAGAAAAATCCCTTTTTCTACCCACGTCTGGTGCTGCTTGTCTCTGCAGACTGACACAAGTTTAGATACACATTTTGATGGATACTTTTTATGAATGCTATAATTGCCTGTAACCAAAGTGCTTGTGGTCAGGAGTTTCAAGATCACACAAATTACTGTTGAGATCAGCATTGTTTTGGCATGTTGTAGAAGTAATCTACTATTGCTCAGTCCAAGGAGGGAGGGTAAAGCTGGCGGGCACACATTTCCATGTTCTCTCTCTTGTAGATCCTTCTAGCTGTGGGCGTGACGCAGAAGGAAAACACATTCCATAACATTCCATAAACTGGTTTATAGATGACAATAGGGTTCCTTAATCACAAGGTATCAAAAGTTTGTGTAAACAGCTTCAGGTCCTCAATGTCACCTTTAGTTTATTTATAGTCCAAATTTCATTTATTTTTTAAAGTATGTGCATTGTTTTGTTACCAGTGTAGAGCAATAACCTGCTGAGGGACAGGAGGTACAACTTGAGCAATGTTCCCTTTTTTTTCAATTCAGACGGAATACAATGTACTGATAAGCTGGAAAAACACAATGAAAGGAATGCTTGTCATGCTTGTGGGAAAATTATGAGCTGAATATGATGTTCCAGAAACAATATGATGTGTTGTAGCTGGAATCTGGAGGGAAAATAATCAATTGGAAATATAAAATGCAGACAAACAATGCCAAAGTGATTGTAGAATTACTACACCTAGCTTTACTTTTTAAATGGTAAGAAGCAGGTTGTGTTAAGCAGCATTGTAGTGTATGCTACATGCTTATATTTGTGATGTGTCTTTTTGTGTTTGGTTAACCCCATTATGGTAACTGGTTTGTTTAACTTGCATATGTCAGTGTTTAGGATATCTAGCTTGGAGACTTAATTTCTTTTTACCACAGGTTGCACATGAAACCTGCTTGTCCGTTACCCATCTGTAGCTCTGGGTGTTTCTTCATTGCGGCGTCTGCTCACCAAGGTGTCAGGTAGATTTGCAGGAAGCAACATGACACTGAAGGACAGTGCAGGAGATAACCTTTCGCTGCAGATTCTCCCTCTCTCTCTCTCTGGCATTCATTTACTACAGGCCCCAGGCCACGGCTTCACTCTCATCAAGCGCCAGTTTCTTGTCCTCTCCTGGTTTTATCTGTAGATTTGAACATGTCATGTTACATCACAATTTGACGGCAGGAACAGCACTGTTTTTTTTGTTTGTTTTTTAGGTCATGTCAGTAATAAATTTTGTAGCACTGGAAACTGCTATGTATGTTGAGTTGCAACACTGTGTTTACTTACGTTCTTTCAAAGTATGCTACCTTCTTAAAAGTATACGTCAACTAGAATTTGTCTTGTCAAATCTGTTTCTCTACATCAAGTTAACCGAATTCAACTTTGCAGAGTTTCATAAGGAATGCAAGCAATTTAAGTAAATTTTTCCCAGGTCCGTGTAGATGCTTGCCAGTGCTTGTGCGTGTTATTCTTTGGGTAATTGTCTGAATTTCTGTAAAGTACGTTTGCTATAATTCACAGTTGGCAAGCATATGCATGTTTTCCAGCGTCGGTTAGTTGTGAGATGGTTAGTTTCAGGAGCTCACCTGCGTTTGTGCAGCGATTCAGGCGCGATTAAAGTCAAGTAGCCCTGATATAAGATTGTACGCCGAAGTGAGCGTTTGTCCAAAGTGTATTATAACTGCCAGTAATAAATGTCCAAAGACCGCTGACAGTGTCCATGACAGGAACTTCAACAAAAACGATAGGGAACAAAAGGACCATGGGAAGGGCAACTGTGTTTGTGTGCAGCGTGCCGAAGTGTTGAAAAGAGGGGCTGCCGGCACTCCTGCTGGGCGCCTCCCGGTGTGTTTAAGGGACGTGTCCGGCCATGTTCACCCCACACACAGAGTACATATCCAGAGAGAAGGTTTGTTTCCTCAGGTATGTTGTAGGTGTGGATTGATGTGTGTCTTAACATGAAAAGACTTTACACAGAATGGAATGGCTTGTTAGCAGTGTTTGGAAGTGGACCAAGAGAAAAAATCACTGTTCCCTCGACAAGGGTCCCCCACTTTGAGACAGAGGTTTATTTCAACAGAGTGAGAGAAAACATGCATTCATAGCCGAGCGGAGATGAATTGCCTAATTCTGTGGTCTGCGATTGAACGTAACGCAGAGGAGGAGCTGATAAAAGATTATGACACTGCTGACTCACAAAGGAACAACTCGTCAACAGCTCAGCACAGATTTTCTTCAGTATTTACACTTTGCATGCGGATATTTAGACACGTTTAAGTTCACCATCATCCCACTATAAGATGACTCGATACTTGACACCCACACTCACAGCAGCTCTTGCGTGCCCGCCTGTGTTTCTATAAACTGTGACGCCATCAAGTTGTAAATCCTGGAACTTTTCCAGAGCGAATGATTTGGGAAAGACGCCGAAAAGACAGTAAATCTCTGCAGAGGTTTCATTCATATTTAAAAGGAAAAGTGCCTCAAGTTCAGGAGCAACACACCTGAATGGTTAAACTAAATAAGTACAAGGTAGAAAACATAGCTACAGCTTTAGACAATGATTAAATATTAAGTTCTGAAGTTCTTGAGATAAAAGATAAAAGCATGCGTGCCTGTCTGTGATTACTGCTGCATGTATGCTGCGTGCGGGGGTGTGTGTTTTGGTAGTAGGCTGTTCCTCTGTCCTTTACCCTTGCTTTCTTCTGACCTTCCACCAGTGCTCCTGCTCATTATTGTGTTGCTCTAATCTGGAGGGGACAGGACTGGGTGCAGAAGTGTATTTATCTTCCTGCACAAATAGGACCTCTTTCCGTCTGGTCCCTGCTCAGCTTGTTGTTGAAAGATAGTGAGCAGCGTAGAGCAAGCTTCAGTGTGTGCATGTGTGCATGTGTGTGTGTGTGTGTGTGTGGGTGCATGTGCGTGCACGGGTGAACTGAGATGTGTCCCAGCTGGCCCACAGACCAGCACACTAACCATCACCTCACTGCAGCAAATGCAGACAAAAGAGGAATATATCTCCCTTGTGATATTGATACCCCTTAACTCCGGGGGTGTTTTACCCTAAATGAGAAAGCAACATTCCTCACAGAGGTCTGTTGTACTTGTAAAAGCCAGTAAGATCAGTGTTACAGAAAGTCCCTGTAGTGTGAGCCCTGTAGCCCTGTTTCCGCTTTTTCTCCATCACATCTGTTGAGATGTGTACTTTTGCTACGCATTGTCTAGGCATGTTTCTTTTCATTCCCTTGTTGTCTCCATGACATTAGGCTTACGAGCAGGCAGTTATCATACTGCAAATGGCCATGGGCCAGGAAACCACTGCAGGCAAGCCAGCATTACAAAACAACACAAAATGTACCATGAAACTTAATACAAAGGATGACTTCTCCTTTTATCCTGTTAAAACTATGTTGCGTGATTGTGATAAAACTACTGGTCAACAATTTGACCTCGATTTTGTAGCCATCCAGACGCTAACCCCTGCTCCTGTGCTTTTATATTTATCTACACAAACATGGTTCAGAGTGATATTGTTTCTGTGTGGCTTTTTGAGAAACAATTAATACTCTGTTGGCTGAAACTCAACTATTAGATTTTAGGCTAAAGCTTTAGTACTGTACCTCCATCATTAAGCTGCTCACACTGGCGGTGGCTCGCCTATTTAGACCTATTACAGCTAGCTTTGACCTCCTTCTTAGTACTGGGATTGTCAGTCACTGGTGCGATTGCTGGTGGATTTAACTGCTTCTGGAGGGCTGGAGAGGGTTTCTGTGTGCCTGTGCAGTCATCTTGTCGCTCTGAGATGACCCCACCGCAGCCCTGGCTTCCTGTCAGCCATGTCTGCCTTGCCAGAGCACAGTGTGAGGCCATCCTGGCACTGTCAGCCGGGGCCACTCTCTTGCCCACTTATCAAGCTCACTCAATTTGAGACCGCCTTGATCTGGGCTTATGCCGCCAAAGCATGATCTAAGCTTACACATGCGTAGTGGCCTGTTTTCCAGGAAAAGCCTACATTGGCGAAAAACAAACAAAGAGATAAGGAAGAGTCTTGATAAGGCCCGAGCTCAGCCATGAGAGGCGCAGGCAGAAATGCAAATGATTTGACCAAGATGCTGGTTTCACTCTGTGTGAAACTCCTCACAGTGTCCTCATTGTGACATGTTTGTGCTGCTCTGAAGGCACATTCTGGAGATAAAGGACAAGTGCAGAGCGCAAAAGGAATTTGATTTGATGCGAAGAATGCAAAGCAGAGAGCGGATGCGTGTATGTTTTTGAAGGGGGGTAGTTGCTGATAAGAGCACAACCTTCCTGTGTTTTCCCTCATGTAAATTTACATCTCTGCGCTTTAAAACCATGTATTAAAAGTTAATTGTTAGATTCAGATACAATCAAGTGACATTTATCAGTGTTTTTTATTTTATTTTATTAAATCCACAATTGTAATGTTTATTTACTATTGGAGTCATGAGTTTGCTCCCCTAAAATTTGTGAATATTGGCAAATTATTTCGAGTTTAGGATTGTGAATTATAACAGTGAGTATGCTGTATACTCCCCACATTCAGATTGATTTGCAGTAACAGCGTGTAAGGTGTGTAAAACGTTTAGTCAGTCAGTTATAAAAATGTGTGCGCAATGGAAAAAAGCACACTACAAGGATGATGTTATGCTGTGATTCACAGATGTGGTGTCTTGAAAGTCCATTTTGGAAATGAAGTATGCTTTCACACAGGCAAATGGTTTGTATTTGGTACACTATGAGTGGAAAAAAGGTCAATTTTGAATGCATCAATGACCCATGTGTTGCTTCTATTTACATGTGGATGCACCTGTGTGTTTGTATGCGTATGCGTATGTGCGTGTTTGAGCGAGTATGTTTGCATTTGAGTGTGACAGTGTATACTTTGTCAGCCTGAGGACACTTAGATTGAGTGTGTGTTGTTCTCTCTGGTGAGAGCACACATATGTGTTTGCGTGAAGACCTGGTTCTATGTGGGTGTGTGTTTGATAAACTGTGAGAGCATGTGGGAGACTGTTTGTCTATTCATCTGGGTGAGAGCGGGAGAGAAAGAGCAGAATGAGGAGGTGGAAGAGATCTGCTTCCAGCCTCTATCTTCAAGTCAATCTGCTCACAGTCACACAAACCTCTTTATCTCTGCCTTAGACAGAAGGGAGGGACACAGGCAGAGAGAGAGAGAGAGAGACAGACAGAAAGACAGAGACTTAGAAAATAAATACATTTAAAAGGAGGAGAGGGAACGAGAGATAGAGAGATTCAATCAGACAGCCTTAAGAAGATAGAGCGGATTTTTGTTTAAGAGGATCAAAGTCGTGCTCAGACAGCATCTGTCATTAAGAATATTTGCGCTATTTCAATTTCATAGCATCGAGCTATTATTGTCCGACTGACAGGCCCGATTTGCTGTCGGCGAAGAAATATTTACGCATAAAGAAAGAAAAACATGTAATACGTCAACTTTCGATACTAATTTTCATCACCCCTGTTATCAGCAAGATGAAAATTGTTTTACAGTGTTTTCCACTTGAGCTACAGTGGAAGTTGAGTGGCAATTGACATCTTCTACCCCTATTTTTTTCCAACTACACCGTGTACTCTCCCGCATTCATGTACAGTACATACTTTGCGTCTCTCTCACACAAACATAACCGCACACTCACCACATAACCATGCCAAAGATAGGCATCAATTTTCAGTTTTTGTTTCAGGGGTGGGTGTTTGTCTGCTGGCAGAATAAGCATAAAAAAAACAAAATAAATCAACTTTTGCTTAATTGTAAGTCTGACACAAAGCTCTAGCGACTGTCCAGATTAGGAAGACGATCAGCAAGAGTTTGGAGCCACAGAGATCACATCTGCGTGTGTGCTGGCCTTGTTATTGCAGTATCATGCCCCATTGGCTGATGAGTTGCTATGCTCATCTCTTGTTCCTCTCTGCCCCAATCAAACCTGTCACAATATGAGTCAGCGTGGCCATAAGTGGGGAAAGATGCCTCTTACCATCAGATCAATCAGTTATCAGACACATCAATCACATTTTATCGGGTGCCAAGCCTCATCCGAAGCAGAGAGGGAGGCATCGGCGGTGTCATGTGCTTATCAAAGCTAGCTAGTGACAGATGGAGGCTGGAGGAGAGCTGGAGAACTGAACAAACTGAGAGGCTAAAGAGCTGAAATCTCATTTTCTCAGTGGCCTTGAGAGTGGAGCATGCTCAGTGCTGATGTTTGTCATCTCTCCCTCTCTGAGATGCTACTGCAGTGCTTCCCAGCAGGCTTGGCACAGGCTTACTCATGGACATCTCTCTTATGGAGCGATACAGTGGCCAGGCTGCAGCTGCTCAGTAGATACCTCTCTCTGCGTTTCTTTGTTTCACTCTGCGTTTCTCTGGTTTTTTTCTCTCTTCACCGCTCTCCCGTCTTACCTGCCTTTTATTCCTGCCTCTCGAACTCTTTCTCCCATTGTATTTCTTACACATTATCTCCTACTTTCTCGCTTGCATCCTTTTTTCTTCTTCCTCTCTCCCTGTCTCTCATCCTCACTCCGCCCTTCCACATCTCTCTCTCACATACTCTAGTTGCTACCCTTAAGACTGTGGTTACCATGGTGACAGCTATGTGCTGCGGAAACGTCAAAGAGCCGAATCCACACAGGATCACTTCCTTGTTTAACACTTACATTCTTTCTTGCTGGTTCTCTCTGATTTCTCGCTGCTTTCTGTAAATACCAGATAGCCTCATTGATTTGAATTCATCTGTGCGTTTGCTGTGTTGCGAACGAGGCACTGAGTGTGATTTCTGCTCTCTTGCTGGGATCCTGATCTCAGCTGTTGCTGAGCAGAGTCATTAGTAACACTCAGATTTGGAATCTCAGTTGACCTTGGCACAGCCGACCTTGAGAAAATAGCCCCTTCCTCAGGCCTCCAGATGTCACTGACATTGATTTGTGTCATGTCTCCCCTTAAGGGAGCTATAACAGCCCACCCTGTGACATAAGTCTTCAGTGTCTCATCACTTGCCTTTCATCTTTTGCCATTTGTCATTCATACTTTTACACAGATACCTTATACATGTAATCACACATGGAAAACAGCAAGACTGTCCACCAGCAATCAGGCAGCGTGTCTTTTTTGTTCCAATACCTCAGTGCGTGGTCAGCTGAGGAAGCAGATGCCTTGTTAAAAGGTGAATATCAGCAGGTGGGGCTGTTTTCTGTCATCTCATGAAGAGGACATTATTTTCATTCCCAAATCCCTCTTTTTTTTTTTTTCTTTTTTTTTTTTTTTTACACATTTTACTATCTTTCCACCTCTCCTTTCCCCTCATCCTTTCCATTTATCCTCTTTTTCCCCTTTGTTCTTGTAGAGGTTTTGTCCTCTCCCTCACCTCTGCCCTTGCCTCACCTCTGAAGAA
>OMNN01101403.1:5865-25362 GCA_900302755.1 Chromis chromis
TAAAAAAAAGAATACTAGTCTCCAGTCAGGCTTTCAAGGAAACATGTATTGACAGTCTTACATAAATAAGCAGGATCAGTATCTTTCCTGTGAACCTCGTCCTTGCTGTAGATTTCCTTGAGTTATTATTAATCTGGTCATCTTCAACCCTACTGATAATAAAATAATAACATCTACTCACTCAGAATCTCTCTGAGGAGAGCAAAAGCTTTCTGTTCCAAAATCCTGTTCCTTCTCATCTTCTGAATGTCTGCAGGAGGAGGTGGTACATACACACCAGCATCCCGTCTGGTCATCTGTTGGTCCTTGCGGTCACCTGTGGGTGATTTATTTGTTTGAACATTTTCTTTTTATTTGAGAAAGATAGAGTACATTTGGGGAGTATTTATTTTCACCAGGATTTCGCTTACTTTTTACAAATGCCACATTTTGAAAATCTTCCTCATCAACTTTTTTTATTACAAGTGCAAAGAAGATCGCAATGCACAGCACCTGCAGGAAGAGGCATAAACAGAAGTGAATTCAGACATTTACGAGGGTCACTAGTATGGTTATTTAAGTCAAAGACAAATGTACGTTGTCTCACCTTCAGTGGCTGAATGAAGAGGAGACTCTGGAAAAAGGAGATAATCATGGAAACCAACCAGCTAATGGAGCGTTCCTTCCCGAAATTCAACCCATAAAGCATCGTAAAATATCCTGACACAACGCTGGTGCCAATCACTAGCAGCCAGCCGACAAAAACAAACCACCAGGGCAGCATTCCATGACAGCAAACCCTCTTTTTCTGACTGCCATCATCATCAGAGCTGTCTGCTGGACTGAGCCTGAAAGAGAGGAGTGAAAGAGCACATTTAAACATAAATACACATTAGTTTTGAAGTACATTTTTAGCCACTCGCTTGAGCATTCTGAATGTAAATGAAATTCAAATGGAACTTTAGGGAGTGATTTCCAACTGTAAGTGAAAATATTAGCCCTTTATCCCCAGACTGTGTATTTTTAATGAATTATTCAACATTTTGGTAGATAATTTCTTCTTCAAATCAGTATCTCTCTAAACTTTTGTTCAATAATTATGAAGCTGCAGTCTTGATTCACTTAACGTAAAGACTGAAAATGGATAAAGAGCTATCCTGGATCAGGCCAAATCCACCTTTCATCACCTCTAAATGTCAGAAATGTAATGTTTTTTGGTTTGTTTGTTTGTTTGTTTTGTAAATTGCTATAAGGAAAAATTGTGGTCTTTCAATTTCACTAATAATTCAGCAATAATTTCTTAAACAGTAAACAGCTGCCAGGTGCAGGAATCTGTCACTAAGGTTTCCAAGAGGTCACTGTACCAAGTCAAGAAATTGCTAAAGCACCATGTATGACCAAATTGTTTGTATGTGTTGAGATTAAATAAAGAAACTGATGTATCTTATCATCTCACTCTCAGCAAGGGTAAAATATTCCTTTTTCTAAAAATATGCTTTTAAATTACTGCCAGTCATTTTCCAAATCTACTGCCCAATCAGCAACCGGATGTCAGTCATTTCGGCACGCTGAGGAAACCAGTTTGCAGCGACTTGAAACTTATGCGATACAAGAAATCTATTCAATTTGCAAACTCCTTTCAAAGTTACAATAATGCTGATTACACCTGTGACCAGGGACCGTTTTTAACTTTTAATTGTAACTCATAAACAGTGACTATCAGGAGATATGTTCTTATCTTGTAAGACAGCATTTTCTTCAAGTTTTAGCCAAAAATATGGTTAAGTAAATACAATAAACATACAGTCAATGCATTTTTCATTATGTGGTGCTATCTAATGACTGGGTGCTCTCTGGCACACTAGTTAAATATATACAATTTGTAGATAACCCATGCAAATCCACCAGCGTGGTGCTTTTTAATGAGGGACTTTAGTACTTTTTGCTGCTAAGGTCATCCTGGACGACAGAGTTGGATGTGAAAAGCTGCTCCTCAAGGAAGCCCTTCATGGCCTGGACCTGGTACAGCGCCTGACTGTAGCTGTGTGGGGTGGGGAAGCTGGAGGGACCCTGCAGACTCAGCTCAATGCGACACAGTTGCCTGTACAGATGATGGGTTTTGTTGCTCTTCTTTTGAATCCCCTCCTCAGTTGGTGCAGGGGGGGCAGATGCACTGCTTTCTGAAAATGAACATAAACATTTTCAGTAAGCAAGTAATTAGTGGCAGTTTTAAAGAATGAAGGCACGTGCTGTGGTGCGTTCAGGCACAAAGTAAAGTGAATTTTCAGCTTGTGCATTTTGCACAGATTTTGACATTTGGGACCATCATGCAGTCTGTTTTATTTTTCCCACACAGCAGATGTATCACCTGAGTCAGTTATGTGATGAGTAGCAACAGATGCAGCGGGTGTGTCTGTGGGAACTCACAGATGCATCTCTGCTTCAGTTAATGATACTCTTGGCATAGTCACGTCCGACTGCCTGTTTCTAGCAAACTTTTATACAACAGCCGCCCACTGAAACTTTGCGTTTTTGCCTAAACGCACAGTGAATTATATCAAACTGTATGTGATACAGAAACCATCAAGTGTTAGCTTCATTAAAAAACACGATCAGTTGAGTGAAGCAGAAAAAGTAATGGATCCTCAGCTTTCTATTACTCCCATTTAAGCCTTACTATAAGACTGATGTTCCTAACACAGGCGACTGTATCCACTATCCACAGCAGAACAAACCTGGTAGCTGAAGCTGTGCCTTTGCCTGGATGTTGTCACTGCTTTTGTTATTCTGTTTAATGAAGTCTTCCATCACAGAAAGGATAGCATTGATATCAATTTGCTCTCCAGGCCTGAAGTCGGACTCTGTGCATGGGATGTTGCTTTTTACATTCTTAGAGAGCGTATGAGCAATTCCTGTGATATCCTAGGAAAGAAAAGTGTTTTTCTCAATACAAATATGAAATTGCATACAATGTAATAATGTGTAATAACATGACTTAGTTTAGCAGCCCTTTAATATTCAGGGCACAACATTTAAATAGGCATCAAGCGCACAACAACCTCCAGCACTGACCTTAATTATGGTGTCTAAAGTGGCATTGGCATTCATGTTGGTGGCAGCAGTCTGGGAGGAAACAGTCTGAGAGCTGCTGTCCTGCTCAAGGGCATTTGGTGTCTTTGTTTTGCGGCGGCAACAGGACATCTCCCAAGGGCGAGTGTTTCGGAAGACACTAACTATGAGGATGTTCACTGGAAACATAATGAGGGAACTCTGAAGTCCAATCATGAACTGCTGCCAGGTAAACTCAAAGTGACCTTAACACAGAAGTAGGGTGAGATGAATTAGATAAGGGGCCTTTTATCTAAGAGTAAGTTGAACTGTAATGAAAATGTGGTGTACCGAGGTCCAGGGTCTGCTCAGATGGGTCTGTTGGGATCCCATAAAACATGATGCTGGTCAGCATAGTACAGAGCAGCAAGGAGAAGCAGCAGGACACTCTTTGTACACAAGTGAAGTTGCTGCTCACTGGTCGATTGACCACAGAGAACCAGAGGTGTCCGTCACTGAAATCCTTTGTTGTCTTCATGAAGAACAAATTACTGTAAGACAAAAGCAAAACCGTGAAATAAATACATTTTAAACCTTTATAAACTGCCAGTTAGTGATGGATTAGCATCTTATTTTAATCTGTTTTCTGTTGAAATAAAAACCTTGGCGTAGATCCGTAGCTATTTAACATTTGAGGACTGAAAGAAAAAGCCATAAATCCTCAGTAAATCACCAGCTCAGTGTGTAGGATGAATATTCAGGGATTTATCTGGGATGAGAGGACAGTGACAGTTTGTATTGTACTTAATTTCATTTCTGAAATCCTGTTGACTTAAATTCTTAATTGGTCCTCAGCCAAGTATCCATCCATCCATTATCTATACACCGCTTAATCCTCTGTAGGGTAACAGGGGGCTGGAGTCTATCTCAGTCAACTCAGGGCGAAGGCAGGGTTCACCCTGGACAGGTCGCCAGTCTATCACAAGGGTACACATAGAGACAGACAACCAAGCGCACTCACATTCACATCTACGGACAATTTAGAACAGGGGTGCCCAATCCTGGTCCTCGAGGGCCACTATCCTGCATGTTTTAGATGTTTCCCTCTTCCAACACACCTGATTCAAATGATCAGGATCGTTATCAGGCTTCTGCAGCATAGACATATATACATAGACCCTGCATTGACTGCTGCTGCCAATTGGAGCGACGTGCCTACGTGGCGGCCATCTTGGTACAGGGCAACTCGCTCCTACAGTGCATTACGTCTATATTTGCACTACAAAAATGATCATAAATCGATCAATTGTCAACATATATTCATGCGGGTTGTTTGTTACAAACGTCAGACATGGAGGACAGACAGACATTTTTAAACATTTTCTTTTACATTCAAGCATCCTGTCTTAGCTACATGTGTGACGTTTTTAACAAATCAAACCGTTTGGAAATCGGTCGAAACTTTTGTGAATAATTCTACTTTAAGATTATGGAGTACCTCTTACCTCCATAGATGTCCATGCACTCCCTCCTCTGCTATGCCTGTACAAAGATGGCGGTGCTTTGGCACGTCCCTCCACAGTCAATGCTACGTCTATGTATATACAGTACTCAGCATAAATGAGTACACCCCAAAAGATTTGTCAGAAAACCTTTAGTTTCCTGTCAGAATCAACATTTTCTATGGGATACTATACTACAAAATACTCCCGCAAATGAGGGCCATTGATTCATTGATTGCAAAAAAGATTTGTTAATTTACACATACAAAAAAATACAAATTTTCCTAATCAATTCATTCAAGACCATGTTGCAAAAATGAGTACACTTTTCATGTTCAGTTCATTCCATGCCTAGAAGACTTGGTGCTGTCCTTAAAATCATGGAGGTCATACAAAATACTAGATGTAGTAGTTTTTTTTTGTTTTGTTTTTTTGTATTCATTTTTGCATCAACTAATTTCAGTAAAATGAAGATTTTGTAATCTAAGTTATTTTATTAATCTTACTTTCATGTTGTGAGTTAAACAAATGTTCTATAAAACTCATCCATCCATTATCTGTACATTATCTGTACGCCACTTAATCCTCTGCAGGATCGCGAGGGGGCTGGAGCGTATCCCAGCCGACTTAGGGCGAAGGCAGGGGACACCCTGGACAGGTCGCCAGTCCATCACAGGGCCACACACAGGACAAACAACCAAGCACACTCTCATTCACACCTACTGACAATTTCGAATCCTTAATTAACCTCAGCATGTTTTTGGACTGTGGGAGGAAGCCGGAATACCCGGTGAAAACCCACACTGCACAGGGAGAACATGCAAACTCCACACAGAAAGATCCCAGACGTCCTAACCGGGACGCGAACCGGGGATCTTCTAGCTGTGAGGCGACGATGCTAACCGCTGATCCACCGTGCAGCACGTCTATAAAACTCAGTTTTGTCAAAATTTTGGAAACTGTCCTTGTGTTCATTGAGATATTGATTAAAATCTTACTTTTCAAAAAGGGGGTGTACTCATTTATGCTGAGCACTGTATGTCTATGTTCTGCAGAGCTTGATGATGAGCTGATCATTTGAATCAGGTGTGTTGGAAGAGGGAAACATCTAAAACATGCAGGACAGTGGCCCTCGAGGACCAGGATTGGGCACCCCTGATTTAGAATCACTATTAACCTCAGCATGTTTTTGGACTGTGGGAGGAAACTGGAGAACCCAGTGAAAACCCACACTGCACAGGGAGAACATGCCAATTCCACAAAGAAAGACCCTGGGAAGGCGGGGACGCGAACTGGGGATCTTCTTGCCGTGAGGTGACGGTGCTAACAACCGAGCCACCGTGCAGTCCGCAGCTAAAATATAAAATCTTACTTTACACTGTGGCTTTCTTAGCTCTGAGAGTGTATTACAATGCATCTATTCAACAATTAGATGTCACCACCAGGATGTGAACAGCAGGGGAGCAGTGGGATGTTGGCTGCTCTTAATGAGTTGCACTGAAAACATGATTTGTAAAATCTTGGCGGAGTGTCTAAATATTGACAGAAAGCTGTTTTGCAGTTATTTTCTTTTTTTCTCTATCCTCATCATGAATCATGTGTAAAATTAGACTATTATTGCATGCTGTCCTTGCTAGTATCAGTAAAACATGGCAGTGCAATATCATCACCTTCCCTCAGTGGTTCTGGAAGCATTCATTTTTCATCTGTTCTTTTGTTCTTATTATTCATATTAATAGAAATAATGATAAATAAAAGCTAACTCAAGTGCTTTATAAATGTTGTGTCTGTCATTGCTGACCATGACAAAAAAAAGGAATTCCCCTGAAAGCCTCAGAAATTTGCAAACTGGTCATCACACGTTAAAAAAAAAGGAAAAGCGTCTGCTATACTCCTGAAACGGAATGAATATGTGTTGGTCGATTTTCCAAATTGATAGCCTCATACACCTGTGAGTGGGGGTCATTTGAGAACTACATCCTACCTGCTGGGTGGGATTCAAGCTCACTTTACTTTTTACAGCACCCTGAAATCCAAACCAGCTATTACGTCTCATTTGCATTTGATCGGTGTTCTCACCATTCCAATTCAAATAAACAATCTGGGTTTCACACTCAACAGTGTGTCTGTGTGTGTAATTTTGCCCGCCAAAGTGCCTCCACGTTTCTACCTTACCTGAACCTCTTTAGTTCCTCCTCTGTTGAAGCAGGGAAAACTTTATCGAGGCAACAATCCTCCAAGTCTATTGCCAGCCAGGAATTGCAAAGAAAATGCCATTTCTGTTCGGTCTGGAAATCCTGCACGATGACATTTCCCACATACCTGAGAAAAACCAGATAGTGTGAACGCATTAAAAATGACCTTTACTCCTGTCAGCTCATATCAACACTCCAGTTGACAGTCCTAAAAGTCACACTGAAATGGCAACTAAATTGTATTTGATGATGTTCTCCTTAAAAGAACAGTAATTATACTTAGACTGCCATCTGCAGTAGCAGTATAAGTCCTAAATGCAGTATGTTTCAAAGCTGTTGTTGTTCTTCATAAGTGGCCCTGACATTTCTGTGTTGTCCTACCAGGAAGGATGACTCCCTAAGTTGTTGTGCCACAGTCTGATGCCCTGCAGGTCTCCCAGGGAGAAGGGTGTAGTTATCAGGAACATATCCACCCCACCTCTTTCAAACACAGGTTTCTTTGGATCTGTCAGGTGGTGGGGCTCACTGTTTCCCTCTGCACCCAGTAGAGTCACCGTAACCTGAAACAGTTCAATACTCAGCATTTTGACACTTACTTTACTTCAATATATAAGAGGAATATTAGGCTGGGGGTGGACACTGGTTTAACCCTCTGAAACCCCAAGCATTATGCAATACAAAGTCCTGCTCCTCTATGGGAACAGCACAACCATGGCTAGAAGTAGAGAGAACATGCAGTATAATAACATTATAATGCCATAAGTCATTAAAAAAAGTTAAATATCGTTGATTGTTGGAATCAATCAATCAACTGGAATCAACATGAATCAACAAGTTTCTTCACTACTGGAAAAAAAATGGTGATTTTACACACTATAGATATTTTACTATTTACATTTGTAATTTGTTTCCAACTTGCATTGCACAAACACAGCCTGCACTCAGCGATAAGTCGCAGAATTTTTGACACATAACTGTTGGTTGCAGCTTAGTCACTAATGGCTCCTTGGTTGCAAGAAGGGGCACACGATTTTTTGTTTTTAACAGAACCTGGTCGGTGTATATGCTCTATTTATTTTAATGAGACATGCAGAATAAATTGACAGATGAGTAGTTCAAGGACCATCAGAAAGCTGAGAATCTGATGATTCTTTTTGTTTTTACAAGTCTTCGGCTCTGATAAAGTGTGGCAGTTTGGTGATTTTTATTTTGACATACCTTTCAAATTCGCCAGTGGGTTCTGGGATTCAGAGGGCTAAACGTAAAGCTAACAAACAATTAGAAAAAAAAGCCTTAACAAATATTTAAGTCGATGAAGAAGAAGAACAGAAGAACAATGTTTTTGACATCAAAAGCCTCATGAAGGATAAACTTGTTGAAGTAAAATGAACCACAAAATGACCAACACACATTTAATGGTCAGAGCTTTAGTTGCTAGAAAAGACCAAAATGTAAATGTGTCTATTGATAACTGAAGCTGTGGCAGTAGATTTTTTTTGCCACATAACAAGCTGACTACACATCAGTGACATACACAGTATTATAAACTACGTTGATCAGGCTTAGCAACAATAGCATTTATTATCTAAGGCCCTCTTTTCAATATTTCAGTTCAATATTTACTGTCCTTTTAGTCCTATTTTTACTCTCCACCAACCCCTTTCTGTCTCTCTTTTTGTTAAATGCTCCTCTGTGATTAACGGCTGCTGACATAAATGAAACGGCTGTTGAAACCCAGAGTGGGCAACCGGATAATTTATGTAACAAAAGCTATGCAGAGCTGAAGAACTGAAGCAATGAACCAAAGCAGCAGATAATTAGCCATCTGTTTAACAGTGAAAGATGTTACTGGAGAAGTTAAATGATGCATATTGTCAGTTCAGACTGATTGACATTAGCTGGTTTATACACTTAATGTTTCACAATTGCTGGCTCATTTGCCGCTGTGTGTCCAGTAACATCATTTCATACCGATGCAATTGCACAGTATAAACACTCTTATTACTGTTATCTGCTGATTCACTCATGCCATTGGAATGCCACAGTTCCATCAACCACAATGCCTCCCTACTCATGTACTGCATTTAATATTGTTGATTTGTATTCATTTTATGCTTATTAAGGAGGGATAAGCTCTCTCAGAATCCTGAACCCTGGTGGCTGATGTTTTTAGAGCGTCAGTAAAGACTTTTATGCCAAATCTAGCATGTAATTATTGATTATGTGTGACTCTGACTGAACATATTTACCTGAGAGGAAGTGGAAGCTCCAATTCGATGCCCAGTGTAGACACTCAACAGGTAGCGGTACTCATCCATGGGGTCATTGTCGTCCAGCACTGTCACCTTCACCTGTTATCAACCATAAAATGACTTAAAATTGCAACAGAGGCACCTTTGTTCTACACAGAAAAAAAAAAGAAAATTAGTTAGAAAAGCTACTAAAATCTTTCTGTTGGGGAAATCTTGAAGAGTTCTCCACCTACTGATGATGGACATTTAAAAAAAAAAAATCTCCCTGGTCAAAACTCAGTAGCTACATTATTTATAAAGCAGGAAGTAAAGAATTTACATGCAGATACAGGTGTGTTAATGTAGCCTTGAGCTGCAGACAGACATGAGAAATGAGCCACAAGGGCCTGTTATTGCTTTTATTATTACTTTATACTGCAGACACACACACACATACATTTTTATTTCACTTTCAAACCTGCCCTGAATCCACGAAAGGCTTTGTGCAACTCATATGCAGTATACTTGTAAACAGATTTTCATGTATATAGTTGAAGCTCCCCTAATGTTGGATACCGTTAAGGTAGAAAAAGGCGCTATATAAGTGCAGACCATTTACCATTTACCATTTAATGAGAGTACTTCACAATACTTTCTCTTAAGATGCTTAATGTCACTCCCCTTTCTGCTGCTGGAGAGATACTGTACCTTGGCGGTGTCTTGGATGTCTTTTCGTCGTGCCCAAACAACCACCAAGAGGTAAGTCACAAAGAGCGCCCCCACGAAGCACACAACCACAGGATTCTCAGCAAAGGTTGCGAATAGCTCAGCAGTGCGCGATGGATCGACGAGGTTGGGAGTGACGAAGAAAGAGCTCCCAAAGAAGGTGAGGTGGTTGCAGAGGCACTGGGTGGCTAAGTGTGAGGTGTTGGCTCCAACCTTGAAAGACAACAACCTTTATTGTCATTAAAGTTTAGGCAACATGTTCTGCACGACAGGTAGAATAAATGACTGTACTTACTCTGCATCCGTTATCGTACCACTCCAAGAGTGATTCATTCCAGTATTTACACGAGGCCGTGATGGGGGTAATCGATAAACTGGCATTGATGGATTTAATACCTGGACCCACAATGGGCCTCACCACAAGATAGTGTGCTCCAGTGTTTCCTTTTAAACTCTCAGGGTTGAGTAGCCACGTGTACCTCTCATCTGTATCATATACACAAGGACTCATCGGAAATTGATTTTGAAACACAATACAGAAAAAAATGATTGACTCCATCAATAAGCAGAGACATTTATTACCTTTTGTAGTTCCTTTCTGAGGCATTTGTGACATTGCTATATGGTTTGCCTCAGTGGGGTACTCCATGTAACCAAGAAACACTTTGAAAGGTAAAGGCTCCATTGAAGGCACCATCTTGAAAAGGTATAGACATAGTTAGAGCAAAAGTAAGTACAAATAGGCTTATATTCCGCATTCATTTCCAGTATGTTCTGATTATTTTATAAATCCATTACCTCTGTTACATCAAGATCAGTGAAATAATATAATTAATATAAATGATATAATAATTTAGCATTAGTAAAAAGGAGATAGTTTATGACATTAGCAAAATTAGTGGTTATAGTAACAGTACTTTTCATTTCCGCAGAGAAAGACTCCTTCTGACTGGTAATGAAAAACTAACTGGTTTTCATGGTCCCCAGGGGATGAATTGTAATAGCTGATCATCTGACTTTAAATGGGATCATCATCATGTCAAACTTTCCATTTGTTCGGTAGTAGTCAAAACATTCTCATCACCCCTTAGCTGTACTTCTGCTAACGTTACACTTGCAAACCATCACCATAATATTATTATCGTTAACACGTTAAAGTGACCTTTTGGCTGTAGTATAGCTTCACAGATCTGCTGTTTAGCTGTAGCCTCCACGTCTTGTTAAAATATTCATCACACATTCAGTCTCAGCAGCCGACATAAAAACATGCCACTGCACCTTCAACACCAGAGTAGTGTTTCCTGACGGGATGTCTATAACCGTTGTGCTGTAGTTCCCCAGGTACAGAACAGAAGTGTTCACCTGCTCTCCTGCAGGCCTTGGCAGCAAAATCTGTGTGTCAGGGAAATGCCAGAAAAAAGATCCAGATATTGGTTTACACAGTGCTTACAATTGGAGAAAGATTCTTAGTAACTTTAGCACTTTCTGATTACTGGAATATTTAAAATGCAGGTAGACTATTAATCAGTGTGCTTTCTACTGTGTCCTGTACTACTGTAGGAAATGTTACTATGATTTAGTCGGAAATTATTACTACATTGAAGTAGTTTTTCGTGAATCTTGCTTTTTAATGGTGGGAATTATTATTATTGATGAGGAAAAGTTCCATTCCTCTGCAAATAGTTGCAACAGAACATGTACTGATGAACAATATGCATTTTTTTTTTTGTTTGTTTGTTTGTAAAAGCACGTAGCAGAAGTGGTGAACATGAAAGTAGGATGAATAAGAATCTCTTTTGATGAATTACAGGTTGGTGTGTTATGGACTGCTGAAAATCCCTGTCAGTGGCGGTTTTTGATATGGGCGACATGGGCAGCCACCTAGGGCGGCATTCGATGAGGGGCGGCACGAGGGGAAAAAAAAGAAAAGCTTTCGGTATTTGCTATAAAGTGGCCAGGGAGCACCCATCCTCGTTATCTGAAGGTTTAATTAAGGTAATGACAATGGCGCCCACTGCACTGGAGTGGACAGTGGAATAAACCAAATCAAGCATGCCGAGGGGGGCGAGAGTTTACCGGGAGCTGGGAGGTTCTCAGGTTAATGAGGCCAGCATTTGATTTCTTTTGTAAGCATATATAGCGATCGCAGAGCCAGTCGCAAGGACTGAACTGTCGTGCTGCAATGCACCATGGGAGTTCGGGGTTATGAATGTTTTTGCTACCGTGAGTGAGAAGGGTAGCAGGGTTGATGGCTACCTGCTGTTGCGCTGTGTTCTGGATGTGTGTTAAATAGAAGCACCTTTCTTCCGTGCCGCTCGCTGCAGTATGTAAATCGAACGAAGGGGGGCGCCATATAAAATCTTGCCTAGGGCGCCACATGGAGTAGGGCCGGTGCTGATCCCTGTTAACAACATCACCTCCTTCAGTCCTCTAAAGTCAGAACTCTCATCATTGTGGAGTAAAAGCATGGCGCTTGCTTTGCCAAAGTATTTAAAAGAGAAAGGTGTGCAAACCTGTTGCTACGATACCAGAACAGAGAATTAAATTAAATAACGTTAGAAGTATAAAAGATGTGTGAATTATTTCGTATGTCTCCATCGCTGTTTGCACCGCATAAGACTAGAAATTGTATAAACCTTTAAAGATTAACAGTTTAACATGCATGAGAGAAGTTTTGGGTGTGAATCACTTGTGTTTAATCACATTTTGACTGTGTCATTCCACTCCAGTTCATAAAGGCAGACTCTACTTTACCTTGTCTGATCTTGTTTTCATTTCACAGAATGATCCTTCTTGTGAGGTCCCTCAGTTTGTCGTCTTGTTAAAAATGAAATCTGCTTCTTGTAAAAGAAAGCATGTGCCCCCACACTGAATATGTTCCTTCCAGGAAAACCCAGAATAAAACAACCCTCGGGTGAAGCACTCATGTGGCACTTACCTCAATATCCTCACTTAAGTTCTCCACAGGGATACCGGACCCATCTGTTGTTGTGAGTGAAAGACTACCAACTATGCCGCTGACGTTCCCTCCTTCATTTAAAGGAGAAGGAACTTTTTCTAAACTCAGCATCTGTAAGTGTAGATAAAGACCAAAGTAGGTTCAAACCCCATAGTGAGCCAGACACTTCAGACTACTTAGATATACCTAGATCTAACACCCATGACCACCTGTGACACATACAGAAACACATCAACGTTCCAACTGACTTACTCGCACATCCACTGGTTGTTCTGAAACAAACGTGTCTGATGGTAGTGCGGGGAGAGAAAATGCTGAGCAGACAGAGTTGGGGATATTTATCGGTTGTGTGTGCACACTTTTTGGTGTCCGTCTGTGAGAAAAGATAAGCAGACATATATTAAACCTATGCTTCTATAAAATTTTAATTTGTGCACTCAATTCAGTTGTTATGAGCCCATTAAATGGCTATTATCACCGTACATCATTCACATGGACCTCATTCACCTTCTAGTAGGCTCAGTAGGAATGGTTTTAGTTGTTGTGGTGGAACATTTGCATGCAGGAAGAAGAGAACTGTGATTAAAATGGATAATCCACTGAAAAAAAACACTACCAGGACCATATTGCATGATAAAAAATACTTAGCAAAACTTAATATTTTCAGTGTGGTAGGTTGCTGCATGGAGGTTGTTGTATCGAGTTGCGAAGAAAACTGTAAAAGGCAGATAGCATAAGGGTGGAGCATGCTGACTGAAATGAGCAGCCAATGGCAGGCTCATACCCACAACCCTCCATCCGGTGAGTCAGACTGTCGCATAATCATCTATTCTGATCATAGACAGGAAGTAATCCCCCTGTTGTCCCCTTGGAAAAGTACAAAAAAAGAACTTGATTGAATGACAGGGTGTATTTTAACTCAAACCCTGATCCTTTTCTAAACCCAACTAAGTAGTTTTTGTGCCTAACTTAACCAAACACCAACTAAAGACCAAAAATTTAAATTAAAAAAAGACTTAAGCTGTAAAAGTTAACTACAACTATAGTCCGAGATGTGACTCAAACCCAAGTTTCTTAGATTAAAGGCTGCAGACCTTTTTTTCCTCTGCCTAACTGCAAAATTGTAGCTCCATCCTGTTTAATGAGGCGATAACGGAATTCCATTAAATGGAGTAATAACGCATCTGCTGATCCTGCTAGAAAGTGGAGGTGGTCCCTACTGGCCCATATATATGGGAATGATCAGTGATGATAACAGCTATTCAATGGGCTGATTACATCTGAAACAGGTGCTTTGCAGGTTTACCAGCTCTACTGGCAGGCTTGAATGATTTATTTCACATGTTCGAGGACTTTAATTCCTCAAATGAATTTCATTTGAGGAACTTTAATTCCTCAAATGAAGTGAAACGTTCTGTTTTCTTGCTTAGAGTTAGATGTGATGATCAATACCACATGCGTATCTGTCTGGTAAATATACAGCTACAGCCAGAAGGTTAATATAGCACAGCATAAATACATGAGACTCAAAATTACTGATTACCAAAATCAGAAAATTACCAAAAGGTAAAACAATCTAACTCTTTACCCCTCCAAACTAATTAACAAGTTCATTCTAAAAACAGCAAGTTGTGTGCTGGGTTACATTTTTGGTAAGTTGAAGGAAAAGTAATAAATTCTTGTCACCACCATGAGGTTGCCAAAAAATCAGTGTAGCCTCCAAGAGGTTACTGCTGTCCGTGTAAAGAAATAGTTGGTCATATGTTCAGGTTTGTAGATATAATGTGCTAATTAGGGAACTTAGTAGCGCTGATGGCAGCTTTTGTAAACAACTGCTAACCTCATGTCAAGTGTTTACCTAATCTACGCTAAGTCATCAAACTCATTGCCTAAATGCAGTTAAGTATAACTCTTAAAAATGTAAACTATTGTTTTAAGTCTTAGTTAAAGTGGAACTTACCTGTTGACAAACACACTAATATGGCCTTGCTGGATTATACCTGGCTCCTGATTGGTTTCCTGAAATGCCAACAGTATGCTTTGTACAATGTCCAGAGCACTGAAAAGGGCATCAGTAACGCCTTTCTACAAGAGACAACGCATAACATGTATTACAGAGGAGACATCAATTCAGACGGATATTCAGACAAGATGAATAGTCTAAGGAGGTGAAGGATCCTCTAAAGAAGCACCTGGTCACTGAAATAATCTTTTTGAATAACATTTTACCACAGGTAGTAGGTGACAGACAAACATATTCAACAGACAATTAAATGACACAACTCACAGAGAATATACATTGTACATCAAGTTGAAGAAACTTATTAGCAAGAAACAGCTCTTACAAAAAGTGCAGTAGAAATGAATGTTAAACTCTGCAAATGTAACTGGGATGAGCAAAATTGCTCTTAAAGTTTTGCAGTCATTGTTCTTCACAAGAAATATTAAAATGACCCAACTTTCCACAGACAAGTAAATCAGCATGATGTTTCAAGTTTACTCACAGTGGAAGAATAGTCCATCATAATGCTGATTCCCATTACAATGGTGCCGGCTGCACTTTGTACTTCTTTCTTGTTTTTTTCACTTTTGTCCACAACCATGAGAAGGAGAGTTGAGCTGAGGTCTATCAAAAATGCTGAAGCCTTTTCCTGGAGATGGGAATCAACTCTTAGTAACACAACATATTTTGTGGTAGGCATTATGCCAGTAATACTTTTTTATGTTTATTTTCAAGAACACACTCCTGACATCTCATCTCTAATATCCTGCCTCAAATACATATACAAATTGCAGGACAGAGCTAAGGCACTGAAGAACACAGTGATCCACAGTTAAGGCAACACTTAATAATTGTATATGCCTTACATTTTACATAAGACCTAGCAACCCGAGCTTCATATCAAAATAGACACCAACTAGATATGTTTTTTTTATTAGACAGTAAACAAACATTTATACTATATTAGATGCTATTCACTGAAGTTATGCTATAATTACAAATTGCAAGTAATGCTGTTCTAGATCCAAGGTATACTATACTTAGGAACCTTAGTCTCATCTCTGCTTTTTTGCAGACGACATGACTCTGTTTGCTTCATCAAGCCGTGACCTTCAGCACACAGTAATGCAGCTGGGATGAGAGTCTGCACCTTCAAGTCTGAGGCCAAGGTTCTCTGCCAGAAACCAGTGATTGTTCCCTCTAGGCATTGTAATATACTGACGTGGTGACATGGGAGCTAAGCTGGAAAGTGACGCGCACAATTTACCAGTTGATTTGTGCTTCAACCCCTACCTATGATCGTGAACTCTAAAAATGGACCAAAAGAAAGACATGTGGATGGAATGAGTTTCTTCTGTAGAGTGGAGGGGTCAGCTTTAGAGATTGGATGAGGAACTCAAACATCTGGAGTGAGCTCAGAGTAGATTCACTTCTCTTTGGTGTTGAAAGGAACCAGTTTAGGTGGTTTGGGAATCTGATTCGGAGGCCTTCTTTGCACCTTCCTTTGGAGCTTTTCTGAGCACATCCAACTGGGAGATTACAGGATTGCTTCAGAACTTGATGGAGGGATTACATTTCTCATGGGAATGCCCCAGAAGGACCAGGAAAACGTTGCTGGGGAGAAGGCCGTCTGGAATGACTTGCCTAGCCTGCCGTCACCACAACCCAACCCTGGATAAGCAGAAGATACTTCCTCGATGCTCTATTCCCTTACTATTGAAGAGGTCACTACCTGACTCCAGTAACATTGGGGTATAGAAGCTGCCAGGTCATTGCATATTTATTTTCCACTGTTAGAAAATATTATTTCTAGTTTTTGTCGAATTGCTATGTTATTGTACTGTGAAATATAGAGGCCATTTAGTCCTCTGTCCTATATTCTATACAGTACAGTACCTGTGAAGACAAAGTGAGTTCAGTGCTGTTTTGGACGACAGCATTTAGTGCCCTGGCTATCACCTCAACGTCCACTGGAGTCATGGGGGAAGTTTTGTTTACTGCGTCAACCAATGTGTCCAGTATCGTCTTCCGGAGCTTCAAAAGACAAAAGCATTACCAAGCATTTATGATGCATATATTTTTATTTTGTTTTGTATTAAAGGTCATTTATCCATATGAAGAAAATCACAGGCTATCACAAATGACTTTTTCTCCAGTGTCAATGCACACTGCCTCATTAGATTGTACTTAGGCCATGGGCCCCCAGATTATGTAATTATGTAATTTTATGTAAAATCACACATACATTACACATTCTACCAAATCCAAACCTGCCATATTAACACACCCTCATGACATGAACCATTTGATCCGGTTGGTTTACGTCTTCAGTATGAATGTATGTTCAACAGAACACATGTTAAAAAGGTGGCATGTGTGGAAGAATATGGAGCTGGCAAGTTGGCCCTGGTCAAGAATCAATTCTGTGTTTTGGTCAGACTCAAAAACAAATGTTTAAAATGATAATTTCATGTAGCCTAAGTTGAGCTCATGCTATTGACCCTAATAAATTCATATGCTGACTTGTGTTTATTTCAACAAATCTGCGCAACGGAGGTGCAAAAGTGCATTACTGTGACCCATACAGCCATAGTCACATTAAGGTGACACAAAACAGAATTCTCCTTTAAGTGTTGAAGAAAATAATTTTCTACTAAAGCATTTCACAATCTGGCCCAAATCTCTTTCTACTGCACCAATGCATGTAATTAGTATTATGTATTGTCTTGATTGCCTAGTTTGCTCAGTTTTGTACTGTTACAATGTGGATAACCAGGGAATTAAATAAAAATGAAAAAGAAAACTACAAATCTCATGTTTTCTCAGGTTGATCCAAACCACTTGGCCACTTTAACACAGATTACTTGCACATACATTTTTGCATTGCAAGACAATGTCCACAGTTTAATTAGCACAATATTGTCACGCCCCGCTGATGCCAGCTTGTGGCAGTACCCTCCCTCACTGTTTTCCTTTCCTCCTTCTCCTCTAGGTGGGCTTGAGCAGGGTGCAGGCTGCGAGGAATGCAGCAGGTGCATCTGCTTGTTATCGGCTGAGGAGGCACACGTGTGATTGATTGCTGCTGTTCCACTCTGCTACCTGATTTAAGCCACACACAGATAATTTCTCGACGCAAGACCGTGAACAACCTTAGTCCCTTGTCTTGTTCTATGTCTGCTCTCTACCTGAAATATTCGTCTAAGGGTCACTTCTCTCTGTCCTCAGTCAGGACTTCCACCAGTCTACGTGTGCTGCGTTCCCGACCTCAGCGATCCCTTCACAACTCCGAGGTTTCTCTGGATCTCCCTGTCTGGAATCCGCCTTCCAGCCATGCATCCCCACCTCCACCGCTTCCCGTTCGCCTGCCCGCCGTCTGCACCCGCTCCACCTGCCAGCCCCAGTTCCCCATTCTCTTGCCACTGTACCCATTTAAGTTTAGCTTTGTAGTTTTGGTTATTGTTTGCTTATCACCACTTCGGTGGGTTTAGTGTACGCCTGTTAATTCGGCTGTCTTTGTTTGAAAGTTGAAAGTCAGTTTGACCTAGCGCTTTCGGTTTAGTTTTTAGTTGACGTAATAGTCAAAAGTTTACGTTCAATTAGTGTTCCTAGTTTACACCCTTTGTGTTATCGCTCATGTGAGTTGTTATAGTTGTCTTCCATTCAGTATTAAAGATAATTGCTTGTGAATTTTGGTCTGCCGTCTTTATTGCCTGCATTTGAGTCTCTGAGCCGTCTGTAACAAATATGAAGTCTTAGAGAGCATTTACCTGTTGCCTTTCTGCTTTTGGGCATTCAGCAGACTGATTGTTCAGTTTATTTGCCACAGAATTGAACATTTGTCCAATGCTTTGTCCTGACAGTAGACTTTGAATCTTTTGCTGGTCCACAGTTTCAACTACTGCCTTCTTGAGCTCATCTACTGAACAGCCAGAGTTGTCTTCGGAATCCCGCACCTGAGGAGAAATAGCCATTTTCTTAACGTGGTGGAGAGGAAAGTACACTTCTATAGGTTTTCTCTTGTCAGTACATTTATTTTATTTTTGACAAACCTGTGTAGTTATGGTGGTTTTCACTGCAAAGCTGCCACTTTTTGCAGTTGCTGTTATAACTAGGTTGTAGTTAGCGCTGCTGTTTCCAAGAGGAAGGAAGACAGCCTTTACTTCACTGTCCTTACTGCAACGTAGATACTTACCTGGAAATGTTCAAACAAGAAAATATGTTTAGGAAATACACAAGAGTTAATATGTGAATAGCATAAAGATGTTTGTATCTTATTGAAATATTTTTTCAACAGGAAAGGACTTACCACCAGCCATAAAACAATACTGACAGTTAGAGCAGGGCTTTTCAGTTTTGCAAGTTATAGTGAAATCACCAAGGATTGTTCCACTCGATGGTGATATATTGCATGTGAGGCCGTCTGTGTTGCTGGTGGTTGCTGTTGAAGTTGTAGCACCAGTAGCAGTAGTAGTAGGAGCAGTACTAACAGTTGCAGCAGTGCCAGTACCAGTACCAGTGTCAGTGTCAGTGTCAGTGCCAGTGCCAGTGCCAGTGCCAGTACCAGTGCCAGTGCCAGTACCAGTACCAGTGCCAGTGCCAGTGCCAGTACCAGTGTCAGTGCCAGTGCCAGTACCAGTGTCAGTGCCAGTGCTAGTACCAGTATCAGTGCCAGTACCAGTGTCAGTGCCAGTACCAGTGCCAGTGCCAGTGCCAGTGCCAGTGCCAGTGTCAGTGCCAGTACCAGTGTCAGTACCAGTACCAGTACCAGTGTTAGTGCCAGTACCAGTGTCAGTACCAGTGTTAGTGCCAGTACCAGTGTCAGTACCAGTACCAGTACCAGTACCAGTGTCAGTGC
>OMNN01101404.1:6137-23301 GCA_900302755.1 Chromis chromis
GCCATATAGATCACTCTGCTGTTTTTTTAAAATACTATTAAAAACATATGTGATGAAACTGCTCCGCTGCTGTATACACCGATCAGCCACAACATTATGACCACTGACAGGTGAAGTGAATAACATTGATCAGATTGGTACTATGTGGTGTTCTGCTGGAAAACCTTGGATTTTAACATCCGTGTTGATGAGACTTAGAAACCCAAATAAACATTGTTCCAGAACAAGCACACTCCCTCATGCAAATGGCAATCCCACATGTCACTGGCCTACCCCCGCAGGAAAATGCACCCCACCACATGAAAAAAACACCAAACAATCAGGAACATGTTGAGGAACATGACAGTCACCCAAGATGTTGATTTGACCTCCAGACTTCCTAGACCCCATTCTGATCAAGCATCAACAGGATGCAGTGGAACAAGTTGGAATGACAGAGGCCCCACTGCACAAGCCAGAGTACCCAAAGGATCCACTGCCAGCGTCCTAGTTCCAGACCCCATATGACACGCTGAGAGGTCCTCTTGTCCATGCCCAATGGTTCAGAGCACTTTTGACCACATAAGGGGGACCAACACAATATTAGGCAGGTGGTCATAATGTTATGCCTGATCGGTGTACTACACGGCAACGAATGTGTGTCTAGATGCTGTCCTGATCTTTCTGCCACTGCACTAATGTTAGCATCATTCAGAGATACAATCAGGTTATGTCCTGAACATGATTAAAACCAGGACAATAACAAGGACTAGTGTGCTTGTGTATGATATTAGGCGACCTTAGATGTTGAAGCTGAAAAAAGTTAACTTAAATTAATAGTATAGCACACGTTGCAGAATTTGCTATAAAATGTTCTAACAAGAAGATAAAGGCAGCTAGTCTTGCCTAAGGCACTAAGTTGAAATAGCCCTACATGAAACAAATGCACTGATGAAAGGCAATAAAGGTGCTTTAAGGTACTCAGGTTCCACTGTTGCAGTTTGAGTAAGTTTGCTCTCTTTCTCTGTATGTAAGGAAATTATTGTGTTTGATATCTAACAAATCTGCTCAGAAATCCTAAAAATAACTCAGTTTATTTTCAATTCAACTTTATTTATATAGCGCAAATTCACAACATGTCATCTCACTGCGTAGTAAGGTACAGACCTTATGAATTTTATAAACCCAACAATCCAAAGTTGCCTCTGGATTTCCTATGAGCAAGCAGTCAGTGACGGTTGGAAGGAACCAAAAACAACCCCTAAAATAGGGAGGGGAAAAAAAAAACTCTGACAGAACCAGGCTCAGGTAAGGCGTCCATCTGCCTCGACCAGTTGGGGTGAGAGTGGGGATGCCACAACTTGTCCGAGAGTCATTATTAGGTTTTCTGCAGCATCAAAGTAATGCTAGTCTCACTTTGCGAGCCCATTCTGTACTGTTAATGGTGTCAGCTCACCAAAATGTAAACAGAGTCAGTTTTGTGGGAGGGAGACCCACTGTGTCAATGTTTTGCTATTGAGCAACGCCTGGATTTTTTAAAATTTCGCCAACAGGTGGCAAAGTTTGGCCTCACAGGTGAAAGCAGTCTCTACATCCTGCTGCCTCGCTCCAACAAGGTGACGGACCTGCAGCAGGTGGAGGAGAAGATGACGGACACCGCGGTGCTTCAGATGATAGAACAGATGAAAACAACAGCTCCTCAGCAAATGGAGGTCACTCTGCCTCAAATCAAGCTGGATGTTCAGCCAGACATGAATCTCCTTATTAAGAAATTAGGTTTGTTCATCTTCAATGTTCTTCTCTGTCTGTCAAACTCAAATTATGTTTTTTTTAGACCAGAAATGAACACTGCCCATGCTTTCAGCCTGAGCACTTTATCTTGCAGAGTCCCATTTGGGAAATATGTCTCTCAATCTGCTCTTTGATCTCCCTGTATCTCATACTTGGCTTTCTCCCACTGCTTTAGTATTATTATTATTATTAATCACCAACATCTTCCTGGACTTTTCTTCCCCAATCAGGACTGTCATCGCTTTTTGAGAGGCCCAACCTGTGTGGCCTTTACTCTGAAGAGGTGGTGGTTCTGGATGACGCCAGACACAAGGCCTTCCTCGCTCTGACTGAACAGGGAGTTGAGGCCGGTGCTGTCACCGCTATGTCGTTCTCTCGCTCCTTCCCGACCTTCTCTGCCCTGCGGCCTTTCGTCTTGCTGCTGTGGAGCGACCAGGCCAACGTGCCGCTCTTTATCGGCAGAGTGACTGACCCATGAGGGAGGGAGAGTGGAAATGTATCATTAACAAAAGCTGCCTGATGTAATAGAAGCAGTCACTAAATATTGGGTATGAAATGATGCAAGTTTAGTTTCAATATTGCTTCATGTAGTCACTAAAGTGGGCATTGACCCTTACAAAAACATATTAACAGGTTTGGATGTGGATTATCTTCAAACATGATGATGAATAAATACATGTTCACACAGCACATAAGCTGCCTGTCGTATGTTTTATGATCACGTTTCAAAGGAGGACAGACGACCACTGAAACAGCTTCAGATTTATTTTGCGAAGTAGTTACACAAACCCACCACAGGATGGCAGCCATACTGTGTGATTGACATTGACAGTGAATACACAGGGACTGCAACAGTGAATTCCCATCTCGTTCCCATCTCAGCCCTCCTGCTTCATTACCACTGGTATCAATTTTAAGGAAGACAAGTGTCAAAGTCAGTGACAGTAAAGGTTTTGAGTGGTTTTTTTTTTCATTTATTTATTTAAAGCAAAACGGCTTGCTTGGTAAAGCAGAGCAACTGAGCCAAAAATACCCTGAATCATTGTATTCACAAACAAACAAACACACACTGATGGTAAGAGACTGAAACGGATGGCCTGGACTGTAAACACATCAGCATTCAGAATGATCAGCTAAGGTTGCACTCTATTATACAAGCTGATGGTAATTTGCTAAACATGCAGCTGTATTGCAGATAAAATGATTACATAAGCAAAGCAGGGTCAATAGACAAGAGTCAGAAAAAATTCTGTGACTGTAAACAAAACCAACAGATCCAGACACAAGCATAAAGAGCCATCCGGCCAGAAACGCCAACTCTATTTGATCACTGTCACCCGGCCGAGCCACAAACAAAGCACTGAGTTTTCCCAGAAATGTATCCTTAATGCTTGGATAACATAATAATGCTGTTTTGGTTTTGATTATCTCACTGCTGACATGCTGGGAGTTTTAATGTGCATAGAGAAAGTACAGAATAAACACACCGTCCTTTCCCAACCCTCATGTTGAAGTCATTTCAAATCTAACTGAAAATGTGTTTAAGCTTACACGTAGTTTAGCTCCAAGCTTTTATAATGTCCAAGCCCTTTTTTTATATTCTGAGCCTAATCCACCTCTGAAGGATCCTTTTTTTTTTGCAGTCAACAATCAGACATTCACAAGGTTGTCGAAGGACACCAAGAATATGAGCAGCCGGATCGATTCAACAGTTAGAAAACTCCCGGAGGCCACTGACTGACTGTGGGTGTGCTTTTGTGAACAAGCGTATTGGCCAGAGCTGTCGTGACAGATGAACCTGGGGACGACATTTGATATGCTGGCGGGCATTCAGACAATTCTGTGACAAGTTTTATGCACCATCAATATGCAGAAATGTGCAAATAGACACATAACATATACATAGGGTAACAATCTAGTGTGGTTTCTTAGTATCGTGGATCTTAATCTGTGCATATCCACTGCTCTTTTCTGCCAAATGAGTGTCAATGCAGGGTGTAATCCCTTTTTACTTTTAAGGAGGGGTTTTTATTCTCAATGTCTACACCGACTGCACAGTTTATATCAGCACAAAATCCTGTGTTTGACATGGACAGTCTGTCTCTTGTCCAGAGGATGAAAATATATGCCACCTCACTTCACATTTAATAATCCAGAGTTAATAGGATGAATATAACGCCAATCACAATGTCTCCCTCTGATGGTTAATGTCATTTTTCAGTCAAATTTCTTTTACCTTTCCCTCTTAGAAGTTCACAAGTAGAGTGTCTGAGGATGTGTAATGGTAGGTTAGGGGAGTTTTTAAAGACCTGGGCGGCTCCATTCACGTAAATCAGATAGCCAGACCGATCTAATTCCTGCATTTTTTAAATAATGATGTGTGACGTTGCCCTGCAGGAGGGAAACGTTGCATCATCTGTATCTCTATTGTAGCAGGATTGGAGTCACTGAGGTAAACTCACTTGAATCCAGTTGAAATCTGCTGCAACAAAGTAAAGTTACAAGCAGCACATCCAAAAAGCAATAACCGCTGTGCTGCGGACACAGCTTCAGCGTTTCATGAGGAAAGTAGGAAAGAGCAGTATGCATCGAGATCTATTCCTTTCTTAAAGTCGCTCTGTGGCTGTCTGGCAATGAGAGGGAGAGATGGCAAAGGCCCGGCACACATGACTGACAGTTTGTCAGTGTCCTCCAGCCAGGAACATTCACACCACTGAGACCTGTGGCGGCAGCAGAGGATCTCTCTCTTGTATGCATCTTTCCTGTCCTTTGTTATTCTTCACACCTCTGTGCTTCTGAAGTTGGATGGAGACATTTGGAATGTGGCGAGACGTGAATACAGATAAACACGCACTGCACAGACAGAAAATGTAGGCACTCATATTCTCATAGCCCTCATGCACACACACGCACAAACACACACACACACACACACACACACACACACACACACACACACACACACACACACACACACACACACACATATGTCTCATTATACCAATATACAGTTAAGTGGCAGCTTCCCAGAATGTTCTCTTGATAAGTCTCATGAGGTTACATTACTGCTGTTATGCACAGTGGGTCTTGCAAAGTTAGACTTCCATCAATCCCCTCCTGTTATTCCTGTTGTACTCCTCTCTTTCAATTTGCTTCCCATCCTGTCTCATTATTCCGTTTTGCCCTTTTGCTGCCATGCCTCCTTCTCCATTGGCACCTGCCATCTCACCTGTTCCATCCCTTGAATGCTCCTCATCATCTTCCTCCATGTTTCTCTCAGGACCGCCTGGTGTCACTGGACAGCGCTGAGGACTTTGTCAGACTGGCCAAAGAAAAATATCCCAAGAAAGATGGCTGAGAGACAAGAACAGAGAGAAAAGGACTCAAAGGCTGAAAGAGGGGTAAAGAACATGTTAAAAATGTTAACCGACTGTCAATGAACTTAAACCATATCGTTTGCCCATCTTACCACATTCCAGCATTCACATAACTGTAGAAGCAAATTTTATACCAAGAGCCAATTAATGTTTGTCCTTTTGACTGAATCTCAATAGACTTTGTAATACTGTATACGTTTATATGTTTTTAATTTATTCGTTATCTTTTAAAAGTCGAACTCTTACAGCATTTCTGTTACAGTAGGAAACTATTATCCAGCAGGAGATGATACATGTGCAGATACATCATTTTAAACTAAGGAGCCCTCTGCATGGCATGTATATTAAATATCGCACAAAATATATAAAGGTCTTCTCTTTTCTCACCAAAAACATCTGTAACACTTTTTTTGTTCATTTTTTAAAAATGTTTTCTGTGATATTGGGTTCCTGCTAATATTGTGACTATTAAAATATATTTCCTCATTATGTCCTTGGCTCCATTTGACAGTGTATTAGCACTTAGGTCCAGAAGGTGGCAGCATATAGTCACATTTCAGTGGGTTGAGATAGAGGGAGAAGTAATGCACTGAAACTGCTGTTTTGCAGATGGATGAAACTATTTCACTCCATTAAACTCAAGTTTAATGGAGTGACATTTAAGTTTTTTCTACCTAAAAGTTCAAGGAAAGCAAGAACGAAAGCATGTTCTTTTCAAACAATAATGTGGAATATTAAAAAATGTAACTATTCAGTGTGAAATCAGATGTTTTAGAATTAAAGTAGCAGTGTTTGAAACAACATTTGTTTCCCAAAAGAATGAAAAAGACAAATGTCAGAATATTTGTGTTGCATGGAGATGATATTGTCCCTTCATGGCTTTTTATCAAAGCTTTTTTTGATAGTGGTTAGTAATGAAGGGTTAAACTGAACTAAACTACACACTCTCAAACACACACCCGTTTGGGACACTGCACATCTTCAGGTTCAAAGGCTGTAAGACAGTTTTCATGCAGTCGATGACTGCGGTGTGTTGTGCACACATTCATGCTTGCTCGCACACATGCACCCAGAAAGAGAGAGTTTACTCTGACCCAGATATCACTCTCTCCAAGGCCCCTTCCCAAGTTTGGGAAACAGATGTGGAACTAAAAGAGGGGGAACGCTGGGGGAGGGGAGCCATATGAGATGCGGACCAGGGGTCTGGCAGCATTGAAAGCCATTGTGCTGCTTGCACCTTTTTCTCATTATACCACTGTGTGTGTGTGTGTGTGTGTGCGTGCGTGGTGGTGGTGCGTGGTGTGTGTGTGTGTGTGTGTGTGTGTGTGTACATTAAGTCGTGCTTACATCATTCTTCAGAATTTCACTGAAATATTCCTCTTTATACACTTACACATATATCCTCCTCATGTAGAGACAGTGATCCATGAGTATTTATTGGACTGAAATATGACAAATGATTTAGAGGGTGATTGTATATGATGTTGGAATACAATATTTAGAGAAGCGAAGACAGGACTGTTGCATTCTGATTGCCGTATGTATCCACTTAAAGGGTCAAAAGTTCGCCATATTGTGTATGTCTTATAAAACACTGCTCATCTGCCATTGTGAGTGCTTGTGTGTCTGCTGGTTTGTGTGTAAGGCAAAATCTGCCAAAGGCCAGTCAGTGGTCAGGGCGAATGGGACATTACAGTCATACACTCTCAAGGAGACCTCAGACTGTGACTCCTCTTAATGGTCAAATATTTTATGAGAGGCTCCAGTGGGGTGTTGTCCACAGTCACAAACACAGATGCAGTATGGGTGGTAAGAAATGGTTTGGAAGTGGCAAGAACTTCTTTCTATTAGTACTTTTTAAATATATTTAAGCATTACATCTACTGAGCTTATTGTGTCAAGAGTCAGATGACAAGAACTTTCATATCTGTTAAAATATTAAGCTAATTACTATGACGTATATGTTTTTTTTCTGCAAAAACTAGTGTAAAAATGACAAAAAAGTAAAGAAAAGTGCAACAAGATTACTTGAATGACTTGACCTGAATATATATGAAGTCAAGTGAAGTTGCCATTATTTATACAGCACATTTACAACAATAGCTGTTTAGCCAAAGTTTTAATATTAAGATGAAGACCTTGCAGTATTATTTTTGATGTGAATTTACCTTAATAACTCAACTTTTATTGCTAAAACCCTACAAATGTATATAAAAATGCAGATTTAGCTGACTAAACTAAATATTACGGCTTAATTATGGAAAATAACCTGGCTAATTGAAATCTTAAGTTAACGCGCTACAAAACTATACATGGAAAACCCAACAAATCCAAGCATTGCTTATGAGCAGGCATATTTGCAACAGTGGAGAAAAAAACTCCCTTTTAACAGAAAGAGACCTTCAGCAGAACCAGGCTCAGGGAGGGCGGCCATCTGCCTCGACTGGTTAGGGTGAGGATGAAGCGGAGAGAGAAATGGAAAGCAGAGACAAACAAACAACAAACAAGAGAACATAATCACTGGACAGATTGGTGGGACAAGTAGACTGCAGATCAGACCTGTACAGCTCCAGACTGCAGAGAGATACAGGGAGAGACGGAAACAAAGCAGAGAGAGAAGACACAAAGTTAATAACATTCAATAGTGAATGCAAATGTATGGCGGAAATGACAAGGATTAACGCATGTGAAGATATCCATATGAACAGGATAGCTAAGGTAAAGCATATTGGCTAGATTGAAAAGAACAGGTACAACTATAATAGCAAAGCATCAAAGACAAAGCTGAATGAGATCAGACAACAAATCAATACAAAACAGCAGGGTAATAAAGAGAAACTAAGACTGGACATGAGTAAGGGAAATTCAGTAAGAACTGAAAGCAATGGGAAAAACAAGAACCTTTCATTTTGATTTGAAATTGCCAGTAGTGGGATTTTATGAGAAACAGGAGACTGTTCCAGACACTGGTTGTGAAACTCAAAAATACCTTGTTGCCTTTGGCTTTGAGGCATGAATGAAGGACTGAGAGGAGTACCTGTGATGATGACTTAAGTGGCCCAGGGACAGAACCTGAGTGAACATTTTGGTAATGTAGTGTGGAGCTAAACCATTAAGGGCTTAAAAAACAAATAGTAGCATTTTAAACTCATTTCTATATTTCACTAGAAGCCAATGCAAATGAGCCAGAACCAGGGTGATGTGCTGATTTTTCTTCAAACTAGTTACAACTCTGGCAGGTAAACTAACTGTAGTCGGGTAAGGTTGGACTGTGACAATCCCATTTACAGGGAGTTGCAGTACTCTAGCCGCAAGCTAATAAATGCATGGATATAATTGTACTCTCATGTAAGGCTGGAGACATGACCAGGTCCTCGAGTCCATCACTGAGGTAATCAGTAAAGGCATCGGGGACAGCAGCTACACACATGCTGGAGCCAAGACCATCAGGTTTGTCATGAAGCCAAAGAAAAGACCTAAAAACTGTTCTGCTGATTTGCTCACTATGGCCCGAGACTGGGTGATGACAGTTGACCTGTAGAGAACAGCTGAAAATTCCATCACACATCATCAAATCATCATTGAGACAAGACATCATCTTGGTCTCTGAGGCCACAAGACAACTGATCTAACCGGAGCTAACCATGCCTTGGGAGTAAGAGGGCAGAAAGAGCAGCTGGAGGACTTGGTGAATGCCAGTGGAGGTGGGCAGTTGACTGTTTGCAAGTCACTCCCTCAGTAAGGCTTACGGGTATAAGTAGAGCAGGCAGGAAGATGTTGCCGAAAATATCCAGTGACTCCAAGAAACAATACTGATGTTGTGTCAAAGTGTGTCCATCAGAAGAAACTACTACATGGATATAATCATTAAATATGTTATGTTCTTTTCTCCTTGGTTACCTTCTTCGTGCAGGTCATGTTCTTCCCTTTACTTCCTCAACGTCTCCTTTGTTTGTGTGAAGACTAATAAACAGACCTGTTCCTGAGTATACACTGTCCTTCACTGGAATCTTACATTGCAGAAAGCTTATAATGCAGAACCTTGACTCATAAGGAAATGACCTTTATGTCTACGTCAAGATACAGAGCACATAGCTGCAGTGACTAATGGTCTGGAGAATTAAACGTCAAAGTCTGTAATGATGACCTTTGAAGGATATACAGCTGACTCGAAAGCATGAATCCGCTGACTGTATTAACACAAACTAAATGTGCAAGGGTCATTACAATGAGTAATTATTACATATTTATGTATACCTATCTTAGTGGAGACTAAACATGGTTAAAAATAAGTCATTTTTATAGCTGTTTATTCTTCTAACACTTTATAAGTTTGATCAGACAGGATCACTACACACGAGTTTGCAGTTTAGGATGAGTGTTTTACTGCTGATACAATTATAGTCACACAATTCCGTGATTCCAAGTCACGAAGTGTCACCGCATTAAACTCAAAATGTTTGAGTATAACAAGCTTTTAGCCACCTCTGTGGAGGTCGGTTGTGGTCACAATTGTACATGCAATGATGTTTGAAAAGCGAATGAAGTCCCATTAGCTTTAGATGTACTTTGTGTTTGGTGTTAATTAGCAAATGCATGAAAAACTAAACGAAGACAGAGTGTGTTGTGGCGTGTGTGCGGACAGAAGCTGTAAATTTTCGACTTAAATAGGTTTTGGCTGAGAACATGGAAAGAATGATACGGTGTCATTTTGGTTTCCTCCAGAGATTAGATGGTTTATGACTATGATTTCGAGAATAACTGTTGTCATCTAATGATGTACAATTAGATGTTTTCCTAAACAGATCAGTAAGATGCCACAGCGTGTCACTTTGGTTTGAATCAAAGCATATCAAACTATACTTATGATTGTTTAATTCAGTGCATTACCTTTAACTCAGTAATGGAACCCTGCAGGTTCAGTTTGTTCATTGTTATTTTTAGAGGACCAGACAATGTGCATTTCCATTTGCCCCATTTTAACCCTTCTCAAAGCTTCCATTGTTTATCCCTTGGGGTAATTTATGATAAGACAGTGCTGACAGCACTGTTACACCCATGCACACAAACAGTAACACACATACATATGTGCACACACACACACACTCAGTAATTTGTAACGGATGTTTAGAGAACTGAGAAAATAAACCAGGCCATGATGGGCTGACCTCTGTGACTCCAGACTGAAGGTCAGAAGTCAAGAGTCTGTTCAGGAAAAGCAACATTATTATGCTGCTTTCAAGTCAAATCCACCAGCTGTATTTTTAATATTGGCTTTAAGAGACAGCAGGTTCAGTTTTAATGCTTATCTATGCTATTTTAATGGCATTACCAGGAGGAAAAAGAAATCATAAAACAAAGTTAGCAATGTTTTTGCAGTCGCCGTAAAACTGTCTCAGTTCTGAGCTGCTTTTAGTGTTTTTAGAATTGTGGACCACTGTAGTTTTATGGTAAGATTTCAGCAAGCATCAAAACAGCACTCTGTTACTCACCAATTTAAGAGAAGCTGTTAAAATACATTTTGAGAGGTAAATGGATTTGAAAAATTGAAATGTTGCATGCACATTAACAAACAAAGATGAAGTGTTTCACTGACGTCATGGAAAGCATGCTGTTCTCCATTTTACTGTCATTCTTGGTGTCTTAGTTCAGGCAGAAAATAATGCAGAACAAACAGACAGCGACACACACACTCACCACACATGAGTTGAGCAAGTCTTTGGGCAGGGCAGGGTGTGTACAGCATGTCTGTGGTCATCAGTGGTGGATCAGTAATTACACAAGTTGACTGATGCTCTTAAAATATACTGATTTATTTCCCTCATATCGATTAAAGAAGATAATAGGGTGTCCCCTGAATTTAAGACCAAATGCTTACGTATTGTGGCTGTAATTGTTATGTCTATAACTGTTTTGGTTTTAGGGTCAAAAATGTGACAGGATGAGCGTCTGACAGCGGTACTTTACAGCCAGGTACTCTTTGAATTGTATTTCTTGTATTTCAGTGAGCCTGCTTTCCAGTGTCACAGCTGACACATCTCTTCTTCATATGAGCTGGGCAGGTCCTTGTTTGAATCATTAATCAGCATTAACATGGGCACAAGGGATGCATCCAGCTGCAGCTGTGTGAGCAATGTATGTACAGTTTGTGTGTGTGTGCGTGTGTGTGTGTGTTACAGCATTTACTGATGTGGTTTTGGATGTTTGAGTGATCTCACCCAGCTGTCAAGGCCATGCCCTCCCACACCGCAACCTGCCAAAAGTGGTCTTTAATGTGAAGACACGCTCATCCTCCTGTGCATATATGTTTTCCCTTGTTTCCACTAGTGCTGTTAGTAAATGCCACTTAAATATCACAAAAATCATTGTGGTTTACTAGTTACAGCAGTCTGTATGGAAACTACTGCACACATCATCCCAAATTGGATGGTTTCTTTCATTTTTGGATGCCTCCAGCTACTCCAACCGGAATACTGAGAAGCTGCTAGGCGAGGATCAAGTCGTGTGTAATCACTTATATTTGGAGTCGTATTGGAGGGAGGAATACACACTATTAGGGTAAGAGGATGCAAAAAACAAACAAAAAGACAGTTGTGAGTAAGAAGCTTCACAAATTCTTTTTGCCATCTCCCCCCATCTCTCTAATCTTTCCAGGGCAAACTCAGACAGTGATTCATCCCTCCTTTAGATCACCTGGCTGGGTTTTCTGTCAACACTCATCTGATGTTCCCTCAAACTACCTGACCTGCAGTCATAACCACAAAACAGCCCCCGGGCACACTCACGGTCACCATTCCTCTGACATGAATCAGAGGCTGTATGAGCACGTTGCTGATGGTGCGTAGACTCCATCCAGACTGATTGAAGAAGAGACGAGCCTCATTTTGTTGTAAGAGACATCTTGGGTGTAAATGATGTCATATAATGATGGTGCAGATAGAAGACTAGTTCTTCTTTTGTTTATGAAGATAATGAAATACGAGCAAGGAGCATAAACACAAGGGCACACACACAGGTATACTCACTTTACAACTTAAATATATGGTGTTCATGCCTTAAAATAGGCAATCCAATCCAGTGTTTAAGACATTACCACCAGACATGAGTGTGTGTGTGCCACATGGGAATACATGTGCCACCGCTAGGAGGTTCTACAGAAACAGATCTGGAATACTAATAGAAATCTAATTCTGATTCCATGATTCTGTCTACCACAGGATTGGTCAAACCAGAACAGTGACTTCATATTCTATGTCTGTCTCTTTAGCAGAGTTTCCAACCAAGTATTTTTTTGTAATTAGGATGCAGTGAGTTAGAATAGTTGGATGAAGGTGAATGAGGGTGTAAAGGGTAGTACAGTATAAACAGAAAGTCCTGCATTCAGGTTGAGCCTGCAATTTGTGTCACTGCTGTCTCCCAAGGCAAATTAACTACTGGCATTAAAGGTGAGCAAAATGATTTACTCTGTCACAAAAACTGTCACAAACACATGGTTTTCTTTTTTTAAGAGGCTTTGAAATTACTTTAAGTACCTATGGTATGGAAATGTTTTGCAGAGATGCATTTCATTGGGCCAGTTGTCAGCAGTGGCTTACAGTAATAGACATTTGGTGCTTTAATGAGTACTGACACAAAATTAACATCTTCATAATGTTATCCTGTGGCCTGTTGATTCCTTTTCAAAGATTTTGAACAACAACAGAGGTCAGTGCACATAAATTTGAAAGCCTGATCTTACATTCAACTCAGCACATACTCCCACTTTGTCAGGACCTTTTGGCATCAGCGTGGTTAATGTTGTAGAAGGGTGTAATTTATCCCAAACCTGATCTAGCTTTGATGCATAACCAAACAGAAAGTGAAAATGAAGCTTTAGGGACAAAACTTAAATGAAAGTGAAAAAATAGTGGTCAAATACAGGATATATGTAAGGACAGAGTATGAGATAAATAGATGGATTGGTGCAGCGTTACCAATAATGCAGGCATTGTATTGAACTGTCATAAGGAAGAGAGAGTTGAGCTGGAGGGTGGATGGTCATGAGCTCTGGGTAGTGACCGAAAGAATGAGATTGCGAATACCAGTGGCTGAAATGAGTTTCTGCTGTAGGGTGGCTGGGCTCAGCCTTACAGATTGGATGAGGAGGATTGGATTGGAGCTTCAACATCTGGAGGAAGCTCGTGGTAGAGTTGCTGCTTCTTCATATCAAAAGGAACCAGCTGAGACAGTTCAAGCATCTGGTTAAGATGCATTCTGGGAGACTTCCTTAGGAAGTTTTCTCAGCATGTACATTGGAAAGGAGAAGCCAGGGTACTTACAACTCAGTGGAGGGATTACATATCTCATCTGGCCTGGGAATGGCTTGGGAAATGAAATTGGAAAGTGTTGCTGGGGAGTGGGACGTCTGGAACGACCTGCTTAGCCTGCTGCCATTGCAACACGACCCCAGAAAAGCGGAAGAAAATGGATGGATGGAGGACACAAACCTCAGTCTTCTGGGTGAAAAACCTGTGACTTGCGCCGCCTCCACCCCTTGAACCTCTTTAAGAGGCACTATTAAACTAGAAAAGCTCCTTTACAACTATTGACGTGCAATATTGGCACTGATGCCAAAGGAAACCTTCAGCATATCCTTGAGGGGCCAGCGATTTTGACAAAATTCCAGTATTTAATTCTCTGGAAATGAGAGTATAGAGCTATATCAAGCTTTGGTTAATGACTGTACCCAACACTACCCATCCTGTAAATAGTTGGTGATTTGCTGCTGAAGAAAAAGCTTAAATAGTATGCCAACTTCAATTAAATACTAATTTTGCTTCATGTCTTCTCAAATAGACTAAGCAGTTTTTATCTGTTTGCAAGTCCACTTTTTTCACTTTTGGTCACACATTTGGACCAGATCATTCAAAAATGTGAAAAAAGCTGGCACATCAGGAAAATCTACACACAAAAACACATATCCTCATTTTTCTTGTTTGGCTAAGATTGTGATGCTCCTGACAGAAATTTCCCACTTTAGGCTGAGACTGGTATTGTAAGAACAACACACAGACAGACTGTCCAGCTTTCTTTCCACTCTTTACTGCACCGTCTGCAATCATCACTAATAGCAATGAAATTACGTAATTAGTTTAGAGACATGCTAAAACTTGCTCATGTTGGGGCCTTCAGGACTTTCATTTTATACGTATACGTGTATATTCTGCAAACTGCTTACTGGCAATAGGTGCACTTTGATCTGCTTAATCACTTCACCAACCTGACGTAGATGGATGTCTCTGGTTCACCATGATGTCTGGTCAAAGTTAAATTGCCAAGCATCAGGATGATTCATCTATCAGGATGTCTGTTCAAAGGTTCAATCATCTGTCTATCCACCCATCATTTTTCTTTGATTGTGTTTCAGCATGCTACAGCTGGAGAATACTTTTGAGGGCATTTATCTTTAATGATTGCGAATATGTGAGCATTTCTCAAAATGTCAAGACTGGACTTTTATGATGGAACTGGATCATAATGTGTTATAATTCTGCGTGCTGAGTACTAAGTATTTCAGAACTATAATAAGAGGAACATTTCCTCTACCTGTAGCACTAATAGCTAGGTCCTTCTCGAGGATGTGAGTGAGAGACTCATTCTGACTGTCAAAGGAAGTTGGCACAGATATAGACAGATACACTCACCGGTATACACACCTAATGTGGGACATCTGCTACTGAGGTGATTTTTGGCCTGTGTCTCCTTGTGTGTTTATTGGTAGGGGGGTATTTCTGCTCTGGGACACTGGGATATGTATCTGCCTGACTCTGCAATCTCCACTTTCTGTGACTCACCGCCCAGAAATCCACTCCGGTAGGTCTGCGCACACACACACATACACACACGCAGACATGACAAATACTGGGCTTCTATCATTATGAGCTCATTGAAAAACAGCTGCCATTCGCTCACAGAGGTCAAATGAGGGGGAAAGCCTCGTCTGTCTAACGGCCTGCCTGTCTCCTTATCTGACTCTATTCCTATAAATTCTACACGCTGTGTTGTGTCTCGGTCGTACACCCCTTTTCTGTCTGTTAGTGAAAGAGTAATACTAGCTTAGTCCACCATCAATCTCAATTTTGTAGCTGTTGTGTAAGTTGGCAATGATGGGTGGTCACTGGTCAGGTGGTAGAATGGTTTGTCCACTAATTGCAAGGTACACAGTTCGACCCCCAGACAAAGTGTCCTTGGACAAGACACTGAACCACATGTTACTCCTGATGGCACCTTGCATGGCAGCTCTGCTCTGAGTATGTATCTTTCCCTTTGGGGATTAATAAAGTTTTTTTTTAATTCTATTATTCTATTCTATTCTATGTGGTTAAATGAGAAACACATTGCAAAATGCTTTCCAGAACCTAGTTCCATAATATGGTTGAAAGGAGCAAAATAAGTGCAGTCTATTTACCATTTATCAGATCAAAGCCAAAGGTTCAACAAACAGATTGTTACCAAGCCGACAGTTTTGCAAGATCACAAGCCACTGACACTGAATGAAAATCCATAAGTAAGTACAATGTTAAATGATGACAATATTTACTCATTGGATAGGAAAACTGTGCAATGTGTTCATTGCTACAGCTCAAAGCTGACCCAGGTTTGCAGTCTGTAAACTGTGCTGGGAGTTTACAATGGACAGCTTGGCCAGTAATGTATCTTTTCTCATCCAAGTATATTTGGGGGCCTGTTTAAAACCTTTATGATCATCTGACTAATGTTTGCCCCAGTTGCCTTTTTGTTGTTGTTGCAGATTTCAGCCTCATTACTAAAATCTGCATACCCTGATTTTAGTAATATTGGCCAAAACAATGGAAAGACCCAGACTGTATTAACTTGGATAACCATTTTAAAGCAGGTCTATGGCAATGTGCAGTGTAACAAGGGGACACTTGTAGTGAAGAACCCTTGATGACAAGTAACATAACTGCAGATCCACTCAGCTACATGGAGAATTTCATCATTTTTCTGCTTATTGTGTTGGTTTTAATGCCATTTTTGCTGTCAGTGTGCTGAGAATAAGAACACAGCTCTCACTTTGATTGTACAAAGTCGGTATGGTTCGTAACAATGGTTTTGGTCTCCGGCTTGCGGAGCTCAGTGTTGTGTCTCCGCTTTTTGTAGTTGACGTGGTTCCGTTGGCTTCATCAGACCGTGACCTTCAGTGAGCACTGGGGTGCTTTGCAGCTGAGTGTGAAGCGGTTGAGATCAGAGTAGCGTGTAGAGATTGGGTAAGAAGCTTGGGAATCTGTAGGGAGCACGGTGTAGAGTCACTGATCCTTTGCGTCAAAAGGAGCCAGTTAAGGTGGTTCAGGCATCTGATTAGGATGCCTCTTAGACACCTTACTTTGGAGAGGTCAACCCAGAACTCGCTGGGAGGGATTACATATCTCAGCTAGCCTGAGAAGGCCTTGGGATCCGCCAGGAGGAACTGGAAAGCGTTACTGGGAAGACAGACGTCTGAAATGACCTTCTTAACCTGCTGCATCCATGGTCTGACCCCAGATAAGCAGAAGAGATGGATGGATGCCCATTTTTCGGTTTTTGTTTGTGACAAATGGAAAAAACTAAAACAAAACAGTAATGCAACTTTAAGAAGCACAATGACAACATTCTTGGATGAGTCAATCAAACAACTAAGAGCAAGATATACACTGAATGAGTATTGAATCTTCATCAAAAACTAAAATGTTTCGTTTTCTTTTCTCTTTTTCCTTTTTTATGAAACTTTTTGCTCAATTTGCTTTGTTTGTACATTGTCTGGGTAAGTACAATTGCAAGAAAAAGTATGTGAACCCTTTGGAATTTCATGGATTTCTGCGTTAATTTGTCATAAAATGTGATCCGATCTTCATCTAACTCAAGGGTATTGACAAATATAATGTGCCTAAAATAAATACACAAAAAAAATCTGATCTTTCATGTCTTTATTGAGAACAACCATAAAAAACTCATAGTGCTCATAGAAAAAGTATGTGAAC
>OMNN01101408.1:1091-15001 GCA_900302755.1 Chromis chromis
TGGGTTCTTTTAAAGAAAATAAGAAAACATTGGCTGATTAGCACTAAACAAGCACATCTAATGCAGGTATTTGGTTGCAAGCTAGAGTATTATACAAATTGAATTTTCAACCAGATTATGGTAAATGAAACATTTGGAATCACCAATTCATCCTGAGGGGGTTGTGAGGATTTGTACTAAATTTCATAGTAATCCATCCAATATTTGTTGAAACATTTCACTCAAAACCACAAATATCAACCCCATCATGGAAAAAAGTATCTAATCTTCTTTTTTGCTTAATTTGTTGACCACATCTTTCTGGTTTGCCAGAAAACCTGGGACCCGCAGTTTATGTTTGACTGCCCACTCCTAGACGAAGCAAAGGCAAAACTATACGGTCCTGCAAGATTTGCATTGTGTCCGACTGGATCCCAATCCCAATGCATTCCTCTAGTCTGAAATCTTGTGAAAACGACTCACACACTGACTACTGCCAAGTACAATCTGACTTTCTTTCTGAGTTTGGAACCATATGGTTAACATTTGTTTACATAACATTAAGACTTATACTAAACCATTATTAAAGACTTCAGCCATTTTGTTGTGGCTCCACCGTTTATGGTCACAACTCAATATAAATATTATTATTTATAAAAGCTGACTGAAATGTGTCATTTGGATGGGAAACCTGTTACTAATTTGAAGCTAGGGTGCAGGACTTTTTGGTCTAAATGAACATATGTTACATTGAAGCCTTTGCTTAACGAGGTCACACAATGCTTATTAAACCTAAGGCAAGTATACCATATTTCTAAATTGTGTCTGCGGCAACATTCCTGCTCTAGTGCACAAATACTCATGCATTTTAAATCAAAACCACTAATGATTGGTTTACCAGAGCTGAAGAACAACAGCAGCAACTACTAAAGCACTCGAAGAGCGCAGACCTCCGCCAAGCAGCTCATGTCCACCCATTAGGGCTGGTCCGAATAGCAATTTCTGTGCTCTGGATATTCGGGTCTATTAATGACGAATATCCGAATATTCGGCTCGAGGTAATAAAGAAGGAACAGGCTACAGGAGTATGGCAGAAAAATGTTCACAAAACAGCAGGTCCTTGAATGGCCACTTGGGGCTTACTGCAAAAATGAGTCAGTCCCAATAGACCCATAATAAAATGTCCGACTTTAAAGCAAAAATAAAAATGTTTACACCTTGGTACGAAGAACAGTTGTGGTCTCTATTGCTAATTTCCCTGTTTATGACAACTGTACGGTGGTTGACGTCCTAGATAACTCACCCATTTAAATTGTATTAATGCCCTAATGTTATGCATAATTAAAGGTGTGGTGACCATCATAGAACAGTTCATGGCTCGCCGTGATTCCACTCACACTCCACCTCTTTGGCCATTTTCTACTTAGCTGGTATAGAGAAGTCAGACACTTACAAGATGGCGATGACCAGAGTCACCACACTAGCCATGTGTAGGAAAAGAGTTGAAGTGAGCTTTTGAAATACTGCAAAACAAACAAACAAAACTTTGGCCATATATAAGACAAAAAAAAAATGGATCAGGAATTGTTTTCAATCGGGAAAGTTGTAATTATTAATTCATGCCAGCTGGTGTTGGTCATGTTTCGTGCTGTCTAGTGGCAAAGAAAAGAAGCAGCTTATCAGACTGGTGAGTTTAGCATTTGCTAGACCAAAACTTATTTGAAAATTGTGTTTCCATTCTCCATCATGCACATTTCAAAATAATCAAAAACCACCTCATGCCAGTGTAGAACTTTTTTGGAAAATTGGGAAAAGTTTCTTCGAAAGTGGAGACAAAAGTTTGTGCTGCAAGTTTAACAGTTATGCCCCATCCTGTAGATTTAAGTGACCGAAAATGTGTGTATCAGATTTTTGATAAAGAAACACATTGCTCTTGCAAGACAACTTGTTTTTTTTATTTCTAACAATTACATTCCCGTCTGACTGGATTATCATCACTATGTGAAAAGTTTATAAATGGGTCTATGTGTGGTAGCACCTTACCTACTACAATAATGTGACTAAAATGTCAAATATCTCTCAATGTTTTATTTTGCAGCCAGCTTCCTCTTACTCATCCCCTGTCACGTCTGTTACTCTCCCTTTTCTGTCTCCTACGTCTTTCTCCTAATATACGATGAGGAAGTGGGACCTCAACTCTTAGGGTGATCTCATTTGCTGGATTGAGCTTTAGCGTCACTGATATTGGATTCGATGTGATAGTACTTCTGACTGTGCGACTGGAGCAGTGCAGTCACAAATTTATGGTGCTGCCAATGGGTGGTGTGTGTGTCATTCAACAGGACTCATATTATTGGCTAATTCCCTCATCCCCAGTGATATGGTTGGCATTTCGGCTCTCTAAAAAACCTTACATGGGAGTTAGCATTTCAGTATAATGTTCTCAGAAAAGGGAGAATACGTCAGTTGTGAGGATTTATTCCCAAATTGATCTTAAACATATCTGAGCTTGTTATAATTTCTCTGCTTCTCTCGTATCCAGTATTTCAAAGCAAGACATAATTGCGGTGCGTTTCCGTCCCAGTCACCCTGACCGTCTGCCTTTTAACCATCTTGCATGGTGAATTGAGCCCCACATTTGTGAAGTGTAGCCCTGGGAGTCCCCTAGTGGCCCCTGCCTTGCTGTAACAAGCATGGGGGGCCCCTGTGGTAAGTGCTCTCTGGGGACCCCGGCTCTGATCTGGCCGTCCCTGGGGCCCTGTTAATTCCTGCTCCGCTCAGAAAGCCTCGCCACTCTCCACTGCTCTCCTCCTCCTTCTTTTCATACCGCTCTCCTCCTCTTCCTCATCCACCCATCTCTCTCTTACTGTTCTTTATGTAAAAGGTGTGCTGTCAACAGGGAACTTGGCCAGACTCATTAAAAAGCTGGTGGAAGTTGTGACGGTGACAGAGATGTGCAGGTCAGTGGCAGGGTGGTGTCGTGGTTGGAGAAACAGTCCATTAACCAAAGCCTGCGGATATTCGGTTGAAATATGATGTGGAATTAGCCCAGTGTCTCTCGGAAATCCACCCATACTGGACGATTCTGCATTTGTTGTTTTGTACAGCATAAAGTAAGGCAGGATGTAGAGGTGTGGAGGTCATAGAGGGGGATAGACATGTTGCACATCCCTCGTTTAACCAAAGTTTGGGTTTTCTTTGGCAAAACCACAATCTTTCTCTGATCTTAACCATACTTTTGTAGGAAGAAAAAAGTTCCAAAGGGTGGCGATGGATCTAAACCAGGTGTAGCCAACCCTGGTCCTCAAGGGCCACTATCCTGCATGTTTTAGATGTTTCCCTCTTCCAACACACCTGATTCAAATGATCAGGATCGTTATCAGGCTTCTGCAGAGCTTGATGATGAGCTGATCATTTGAATCAGGTGTGTTGGAAGAGGGAAACATCTAAAACATGCAGGATAGTGGCCCTCGAGAACCAGGATTTGACACCCCTGGTGTAGGTAGTACATCAACCAATCCAAAATGGTTTCATAGAACCCAGGAATCCAAGATCATGCTAAATCATTAACAGTTTCATCCCTCATATGGAGTACTGGCCCCTGACACATACAGTAATATAATCAAAGGCCTGGACTTACAGCTGAGGTAGGCTGGGTTTTAAAAAGGGATCGCTTTCTGCTCCATTCACTGCCTTGGTTTTGCGTTGCTTTGGCTCTGAGTTTGTGGTTGGTGCTTGGGAGTTGCTGGAGGATGGAGGTTTCCTCTTGGCTAGAAGTTTTCTCTGTCTCTCAATATCCTCTCGCTGTTGGTTTATCCACTCTTGTTGTCTGTTGATCGATAAGGGATTAGAACATTATTTGTATTCCACTTGTATTCATGACTCAAAATCAACAGTATCAGCAATTATCACAGCTGGATAGATATGTCCGCAAAACGTTGTAGTCTGCTAGTCTGTTACCCTGCATTGCTTTTTGATACAATACAGCAAGTTATGCTGCACAGTTGTGAATGTCACTGTGATTTTAAAAGAGGGTATGCCTGGAAAAAAGGAGTACCACTCCTAGAATAGGAGAAGTCAAAATGATGAAATAAGGAGGAAATATCAATAAATAAATTGGACACAAACAATCTAATTAAAGATTCTCACTTGACAAGGTTTTGGAAGGCATAGCCATCTGTCCACTGCTCTGTGAATGAGGCCCCATGTCTCACTGTAGTGAAATGGCCTAAACGTAGTCTGTCCTGCATGCTCTTCTCCCGGCAGGCCTGCTTCTCCTGGGTGCTCTGAAGAACAATATAAAATGTAGGTTTGCATGCAGGTCCACTGACACATAAATGTAAAAATACAGGGTACAGAAAAACAACACATTTACCTTTTCTATAAGCAACTTCTTGCTCATGGTGATGCATTTATTCAAGCGTTCCTTGAACTTTTCAAGTAATTTTTGTTGTTCATCTATCTGTCTCCTGAGATCACAGTTTGCCTATGAAGCAGAAAAAAAACTGTACATCAGCAGACGTACAAATTACCTTGTACTCCCAATCCACCAAATATTCACAATTTCAAAATGTATGTTTATAATGCTGACAGACCATGGAAATTAATGTTGGTTTTTGAAATTACAAAACAATACTCTGGCAAGCTTTGTTGACTACAGTAATATCCCTGCCCAGTCAGGCCTTTTTGCAACACAGTAAACAGAGGAAGATTGTCTTCATACCCTAAGCAAGTCATCTATTCTCCCCTCCTTCTTCTCAAGGTCTAGATTCTTAGTGCTTTCAAGGGCAGCCAATTTCAACACTGTAAGGTCAGTCTAGAGAGGAAAAAACAAAAGAAGTTGTTAAAAATGCTTTGGGATTAAAAAAAAAAAAAAGTTGGAATATCAACAGCCTTTTCTCACCTGAACAAATTTAACTGCTAGTTGCTTTGGATGTGTCATGTGGTCCCCAAAAGACAGACTAGTAGGAGATGAGCTATTTTGTCTAACCTGCAAGAGAAGATATGCCACTTGTTTAAAGACAGGGCAACATGCAACGGTGTTACAAAGCTTTGATTACAAGTTTCAGCATAACTTACAGCAGTGCCCTGAGCAGAGTGGGAATGTGAGTTGTGGGGTGAACGAATCACTGGTGGGAGACCTCTCACAGGACTGGAGCCATTTCCTCCCTGGAACTACAAAATAAAGACATGTCAAGTCTAACTGCTGCCTAACATCTAGTAACAGTGGACATGCCATTCTTTCCTTTTATTTTACATTAGTGCTGTTATCCTATAGTCAGAAAATGTATTATGCCTCAGATGTTTAACAAATGCTAATATGGCACACATTATTTACTCCGCACTTATTTTTAGTATATCAAACATCTTACACCAGACTTACATCAAAATAATCACTTATTTTGGGTCCCCGCACAATTGATTTTCCTGTGAAGAGAAAACAGTGTGGTGATTTATTAAAATATATTGAAGAAATACTGCAATAACCAAGAGTAAAAACACAACCACTTCTACAAAAAGACACTCACCTTGGCTACTCTCTGATTGGATCTCAGGTTTCCTTTTTCTGCCTCTGGTTGTTTCAGACTGTTTCTTCTCTGGGGTCTGAAAGATACAATTTTATTTAATAGCATCTTACAATATGATGAATACACAACAAAGCCATTCTGATCCTTTATCAAGACTGCTGCTCTATTCTCTATATCGGGGTAATGTTTTTGTTCCCATTGGATAATAACAATAGAATTATGATCTATATATGAGCACAGTTAACACGGCTGATTTTAGCTCTATTACAGACTTTATTTTGATTTCTTTACTTGCTCTAACTGCAGTTACACACCAGTCGTGTTTTTCTGCAGTTTCCCGACCAGTAGAGTAGCAGCAGTAGATCTACATTTACTTTTAGAACAATCAAAGTGTATTCTGAATTATTCAAACATCTGCATTTATCAAATCCTTTGCTGCATTTAACTGCCAACAATATTTCCAATACAACATTTTTGACAGAGAAAATTTGGTCGTTTAGTGAGTTCTTATACAAACCACCGCCGTTTGACATAATTACTTAACCCACGGGATCACTGCATACTTCAGTTAACCACAGTCAGAAATGCAAACAGCAACAGCCATTATAGGATAACTATATATTTTCAGACCCGATTATAAACTCACCGAATAAGCAGGAGAACTGCCTCTTTTCACATCAGACCCCTATTAAGTGAGAAAAGAAAGAGTATGAGATGACAACCATGACAGAGACCATGTGGCTGTAACCACCAGATTCTGTTTACAAGAAAAACAGCATTTGTTCCATCAGCATATCATTATAAATAGATTCACGGTTTTAAAAAGAGACCTATTTTTCAAGGATATCCATAAAATAATTAGTGTTATGTAGGGGTGTAACGGTATACAAAAATCACGGTTCGATACGGTTCGGTTCTCAGTTAAGGGGAGCCATCCCATTCGCTAGCCATACAGACTAGGCTTATCACAGAAAACGCCGGCAGGAGAATAAACAGTCCGTCACATCCTGTGGTCCACTGGAAACTCCTACTTGTTTTTAGTTCCGCAATACTGTGCAACTGTGAGATGGAGAACAGACCTTTTATTCTCCTGCCGGTGCTTCTGTAATAAGCCTAGTCTGTATGGCTAGCGAATGGGATGGCTAATGCGTTTTTTTTTTTTTTTCATTTTTCCCCTTAACTGAGCACCGTACCTTACTGAACCATGATTTTTGTGTACCATTACACCCCTAGTGTTATGCAAGTAAGTCATAATTCAAGACTGTTTGAAAGCAACTACTATCTGCTACTACTATCCATCCAACTTGGCACAAAGATACATTCTACTACTCATGAACCATCTTACCAATTAACGATATGGACCATTTTGTTGATAATATGAATATGTTTAAGATTAATGGAGAAAATAGGCACATACACAGTTATCTCTGATCATTTCAATGCAGTTATTGCCAGTGGAAGCATATTCTTTGCTGTAGTCATGATTCTAAAGTGCAGACATTATGTAAATACACCCAATCACACCATGACAGAGTTCGGATCCTAATGTGCAGATCAGCTTCTTTGTTGAGGAAAACTCTAATCCGGCAGGCTATGGCCACTCATTAACTGGGTTTTGCTTTATAGGAATGATACAGAATATGGAATAGCTGTGTAACCAAAAGGCAACAATATGTACTAAATATGCTATGTGTGTAATGATTATTCTGGTCCATGTAAATTTGATCAGTGTAAACAGGTTTGAAAGCAGATCAAAAGATTTAGACCTGTACCTCGGATTCCTTGTCGCTCGAGGATCCTAGACTTCCAAAACTGTGATTTGAACATTCATTATTGGTCAATCCCTAAAAAAAACAATATTAATATAATAAATAACTTTGTGTAAAACTCTAAATAGACACTGAATATTTTATTTTGACCAATTATGACAGAAATCGCAGAAGGGACTTAAATATCGACTCACTTTGGTTCCCCCGCTTGTGCTGCCAGTGCTGCCCCCAGTGCTGCCGCTGACCCCGCCCATGAAACGTGCCTCCAGCAGCTCCTGTCTCCGGGGGTCCAGGCTGTGCAGCTCCTCCATGGCTCCTGGGAGGATTAGCAACAATTCACAGTTATTCAAGGATCAGCTTAATTGAAGCCTTTGAAAGCCCACTCAAGAGCAGATGACACAGTATCAGTGAGCTTTAGAGCAGAGTTATGATTAATGTGACTTAAAGCCTGACAGGTGACAGTGTTCCAGTTTAGACCAGAACATAGGCCAAGACCAAATTTATGCCCAGTCCTGACTGAGTTTCACTATGCATTTATTCAGCTATAAAGAGATAAGCAAGTTTTCATTATGTTTACTCCTGCTGCAACGACCACATCTACAAGCATCAGCTTAATATTACTACTACAAATAAAAGAGATCCAAAACTATTCGTTACAACCCCAAATGAAGAACACGTTCAGAACTAACAGGCATTTCTACACCACAAACAATACTGCCAAGAGAATCCAAGAGCCATGTTTCAACTGCTAGGCAATGCTGAATACTGTGCTCCTGTGGGAATGATACAGGAGCTCCTTGGGCTTCAGTGTTGCTGCAGACTCAGAGGTGCCTGCTCACAAACCTGCGCTTTAATGAGACAACCATTTTGAAAGGGCTACGGAGCCTTGGCACTGTAAGCTTATAGTAGGTGGGGATTTTTGAAATCCATTTAAGAGGAGGGAGACAACACATTGAGAAACTACTCGTAATTGTTCAGAATTATTGGAGCTAAGGATAAAGTCAAACACAGATTAGTAAAATGATAAATGTGCACTAACCATAAGCAAACATAGCTCTTAATTACCACCTAAAGCCACACACTTATCAACTATAACAGCTGCCTATGTAGCTGGTCTAAAAGTTAACTAAAAACATACCAGTACCATACCACAACATGAGATACGCCTTACGGACTGGAAAAGGAATGTTATAAAACTATTTAATCCTCTCAAGATAAATGTGGTTCCAGCTAACTGTGAGGCAAACGGAGCGTATTTCAGCTGTGCAACCAAAACAGAATTGACAGATGATGAACCAAAGACAAAAACCTCTTCAAACTCAGGAAAACAATAGACGTAATCAGAATGTGGTTGTCTTACCAGCCCATTTATTTGAACTGCCGTAATGTCAATTTCCCTATTTCAGAAATGCAAATAACAAAAGCGCACACACGTAGAGTTTCACATCCACACGCAGTCTTTAATCATCTTAGAACTTGACTGAATCTGGACTTAATTTAGGCCCCGAGTTTTATTGTTCATCAGATTGTGCATAACACAAAAAAGCCTTTGCACCAATAGCTAAACAAAAACTAATTCATCACATCCTCTACAACAAACACATTGTCTGCCGTTAAGTTATTCCTTTCAATTCATTTTCAAGCACACAGGCGCATTTTGATGTGCACGACAAAGCAACTTAAGAATCGGTTTTAACAGACAGAATACAGCAAAATAACACTGGCTCACCATTTGCCAAATAAGTACTAAAATGATGATTAAGTGGGTGTTCAAAACTAGCATAAAGTGTCATCCTATCAATTAAAATCCCTTCAGTCAATCAATGACATTCACAAGCCCAGCTGCTAAATGTATTTATACTTTAAAGTTTAAAGAAAGTCTGTAACTATTTAATTGTGTCGATATTTTTATTACCACTGGGCGATTAACAACTCAACTTGTACCCGAATCCAGCCAACTAACTACACGTAAATCATCAAGCCACTGTGATGTTAAGATTTTTTTTGACAAAACATTTCACCAATTTATTACTTCCTACCTGTGTTAAATAATAACTAGAGCTGTTCCGAACAGCAATTGCCGGGGAGCGGGAGGAGGGGGTGACTTGGAATACAATTATTCGTTTACTAACACGGGCGAAGTGAAAGCGTGACACTGGAGAAGCCTCGACGGCGCTCAGCGGGGGGCACGCAAGACTATTGGAATATCAAAATTATTATCCGGATATTACCACAACGACCGAATATTCGGATATTCGAATATTTGGGACCAGCCCTAATAATAACCTTAACAAGCTCAATGGCATAAGAATTGCTGGCAAACTGAAAACAGGCCTGTGATTAAAGCAGTTTTCTAAAGACACAATTAGGTGGGGCACCCCAGTAGCCTAATGGTTATGTCGCGTGACCCACATGCAGAGACGTAGCAGCTGTCCCGGGTTCGAGTCCAACCTTGGCCATTTACCGCATGTCCTTCCCCACTCTCTCCCGTTTCCGACTCTATCTATATAAAAAAAAAATCTTAAATCTTAAAAACACAATTAGGGCTGTTCCGAATAGCAATTGCCGTTGTTCAAATATTCGGGTCGAGCCATAGCGGTGCGCCGGGGTGTGGGGGGGGTCATGACTTAGAATACAATTATTTGTTTACTAACACGGGCAAAGTGGAGCGCGACATCGAAGTTGGTAGGTCCGCGTACTAGAACCTCGGCAGCGCCCGGCAGTGCCCGGCGGGGGCGCGCATGACTATTCGAATATCAAAATTATTATCCGATTACCACCACAACGACCGAATATTTGAATATTCGGGACCAGCCCTACACAATTATTGACAGTGTTCTCATTATCAATATTACTTTGTACATCATAAGAAGTAGTAAACCAAATACAATCAAGTAGCAAGTGTAGCCCCACACAAGCAAAGGAAATCCATGTTGCATTCAGAACCCGTCTAACTGAAGCTCTCCTTTGTTAGAACTTTAGTTAGACATGATCTGCATGTGAAGTTATAGCCAGACATAAAATAACACTGCTGTGGTTTACTAAAATACATCTCCATGGATTAAGATTAATTTTTTCGCCAGCTAACCTTTTATCACTGTGACAGTTTTAATTACATCTTTGTAATTTTCCCCACTTTACCATAACCACTTCATTCAAAGGTAAGGTTCACATATTCAGTAGGGAGACAATGCAAACTACCCTTTGCTAACACCTTTGCCTCATGACTCCTAAATATCACATTAAACGTCACTGCCTCCTGTGATCACAGACTCAGGAGGGTTGTGTGTTAATAGAACAAATCTTAATAACTATTATGAACCCAGTCGATTTCCTCTTCCTAATAAACGACATAGAAGGCTTGTCCAACTTCTTATGATGTGACTTCTAATCAAATTTACAGTCTACCTCGCTGAAGAGGTCATCTACGGCAGTTGCACACCTTCTACAACAAGACGAGCAAGAACGCTGCTTGTGTTTGCTGTATGTAGTGTCTGCACCAATTTGAGAGGAAAACGTAAAGCTGAAAAAGAACGTTTGCATTTTTTCTGTCGTAAACTATAAAGACTCTTGTAATGAGTATATACAACAGCACTAAATGTATCAGGCTGCAGCACACGTGCATTATCTCCACCCTATTCAAATTATTATTTTTCACCTTTCCCTCACTACAGCTGGACTAACAAGTATAACTCAGGCAGGAAATAAATGACCGGTATGTTCAGTGTTGTTAATCATAATTTTGCACTGTACTAAAAGGTTGTTGTAGGCGGTAAACCAACCACATTTATTTTCTATGATTGGACCTATAAAAAACATGTGTAGTTTTCTAAACCTTTCTATGGCTACTTTTCATTACAATCTTGGTCTTGCACTTCCATCCAAAATGTCAAATCCCACTTCACCCACAATGTTTATGCCAGTTTTATGACATAAATGCACATGAGCTGTGTGATGATTCTCAAGGATTTCCTTCAGTTTCAAACCTGAAGACATGAAGGCATAACTATTATCTATATTCAAGCCCCTGCAGGAGCAAGTGGTTGAACCCTTACAGCTCTTGCTGTGGATGTCATTTTAACTCCATGCTGCTCAGCAGACTGACCACCTGTTTATGGCAGACACTTGGAAAGTCTTTAAAAATCTCTGGTATAAGCTTGGTGGACCACTTCAATCTGAGTTCATTCATTGGCAAATTAAAAAGAAACGACAGTGACAACAGTCTCACAGCTCTCAGTCTTCACATGTGTCATACTACCAGGCAGCCATCACTCATTCATGTCAATCAGTGTATGCAACACTAGTAATACAGAGAGAGGGAGAAGCTTCTCCAAAACTGAGTTAAGTCCTCCATCATTACAGTATCCAGTAAAAACCACTGATGTGTAAGGAAGCATGATTAACAATAAGTGACAACTACACAGTTATTAGATTGCGTGGTGGTTAGCATGCAGCACAGCTCTAGCAGCTTGTATCCCAAGAGTGTCCCTTCATATTTGTGGGGCATCTACACAAACACTTAGTAATACTTACTTAGAGTAAGGTCAAACAAGGATACCTACCATCCACTGCATTAGCATCTATAGCCAATGGATCCTTTAAAGACCACAGATAGACTTAATGTTGGATAAATACTGTCATGTTAAAAGCCGATCTCAGACCGTTGTCTACCGTTAAGATGACAAATAACGCCAGTTAGGCAGATAGTGTGAACACTGATGGCAGATAAACACCAGTCAACACACAAAGGATTGCTAACGATGCGATGCACACCTATACATTGCTTGCTACCAATAACGTTAACCATAACCAAAAATCGCTTGATCTCTCTACTTGCATTTACTGATTCATTTTTACATCTATCGGTAACCTGGCCGGTGTTTGCTCTTCTAACGGCAGCACGTTTAATGGAAGATGCACCGACTACAGCGGTGAACATTTCTGCCCTCGCAAAGGTTTATCGCCATTGTGCACGTATTTGTCTTAAGGTTACTGCACTGGCCTGAGCAGAGAGAGACGGTCCTGTGTCTTCAGTGCTACTAGCTAGCCAAACAGGCTCAATGGACTTTGGAGCTGATGCGTTACTGTAACGTTAGCTAGCAAGCAGGTTTCGCCACCAAGATTTGCTCGGTCATTTTCACACAATTCCCCTCCGTTTTGCACAAAATAACCTAAACGACACATATGCGCATTGAGACGTTTCACTATACCTTCCTGGGCCTTCACCCCTGCCGTGGTATGTTGCTGAAAACACAGTCCGTGTTGGGGACGTGGAGAGCTGGGACCAAAGATGGCGTCCCCTCCAAACTTCCACTACTTTGGATACTCATCAAGCTACTTTTCGTGTGTAGGTACCGCAGCGGTTAGTCTTTCACATGGACTGAGAAATCAACCGACTGGGGTAGCACAGTTGTTTTTTACACTGGCACGGCGACTGCCACCGAGTGAAAATGTGGAATTATGATGTTTTTAGGGCACAAACCTCTTCACACCTCAGCAGTGCGTCCGGGCTCCGGGGCCACCTCTCCGTCTTCAAGTGGTTCAATATGAAACGTCATGCATCGTGTGCAAAATTCTTATCGCGAGGGTGATACAGTTTTTCTCAACGTCAGTGACAACATGAAAATAAAAAACAGGATTTCATTCACTGCACTCATTTACTATGCATAAACATATTGTGTATACAAATTCTAGACTGATAGAAAATAAATCCAAAATAGTGCTCAAAGTTTAAAAAAAATATCATTAAAGAAATGAAACCATTTGTTATAGTATTACAGAAAAAAACACACATAATTCAAATATAATAAACACAAAAAGAGCCTACTAACTATCAGTTTTGCCTCAGTATGCAAAGTTTTAATAATATGCCATTATTTTGACTCACTAGTCTCAGACACAAACTATTTAGGTCTAATCACAATAAACATACTCATAGTAATAGTTTTGACATACCAAAGAATGTGACACTACATTATAATACAAAGTTTGACCTCATACATATTTGACTGACTCACAGTTTAGAATCAGTGTTTACGAAATTTCATTTAATAAATAAAACCATACCCCAACGCCCTGGACTAGTAACTTAAACTTTACATAATTTCATTTTTTATCATTTCGTTAGGATTTTGAACCCTTAGGGGTTTTAACAGAAATATTCTGTTTTTAATCTTATCATCTTGCCCTCCATAATATGTAGCCTTCATTGAAATCATTATCACAATAAAAGTATTACACTTTAAAGTCTTTGTTTAGAAAACCCCACAACCCCTCGTAATAGTAACATTAAGTTTACATAATTACATTTTTTATCCTTTCTTTATAGGATTTTCACCACTTGACAGTTTTTATCATGTTTTTTTTTTGTTTTTTTAAATCTTGGATTGTCATCTTTTTTCTTTTTCTTGCAATAGTTGTCTTCCAGATGTGTGGCCTTCATTTAAATCATTATCACAATTAAAGTCTGTATTTAGTGTACTCCAACCCTCTGGACTAGTAACATAAAGTTTAAATAATTAAAGAAATTTTTTTTTCTTGCAATAAATGGCTTCTATAATATGTAGCCTTCATTTCAATCATTATCACAGTCAAAGTTTTACCTTTTCCAAGTCTGTTTAGTGTACCTCAGACC
>OMNN01101408.1:16574-42468 GCA_900302755.1 Chromis chromis
GGGTTGTGTAGGGGGGAGGGGGCTGGCAGGTGATAAATGACATGAGGCTCTCCCATCTTTGTGCTCTAACCTTCACCTACCGCTCTGGATGAATGGAGGAGAGCACAAAGACTGCCAGAATAACGTCCAGGCTCTGAGCCGGAAAGGGAAAGGAGGCCATCTCCCCACAAATGTCATGGACAAAGGCGTGACACACAGAGTCATCGTAGTCTGGGTGGTCCTATGAGAGGAACAGAAATTAGGCTACATCCACAGCAGTGTCATTGTCACACAAAGTAAGCCACCACTTTTACTTTTGACTTTAGCTCATATACAGATCTAAGTTACTGTTCAGTGCTTACATTGTAATAATCCTAATAATTTCATTTCATTTTGACATTTCACAGGTATTTTTTTTATCTTGTTTATTTATCTATTACCCCTTGTAATCACTTCTTTATCATATTCTTCGTGACGTGACTGAAATGTTTCACGGTCAATGTAAAGTAACCTTTGCACCCCTTATATAAGTGGCTGCTTATAGGAAATGTATAATTTAAACTGCAATTTTGGACTCACTTTTAGTCAGGTTAAAATGTAAACAAACAGTATATTATTGATATGTTACAGCAAAACATGTGTTACAAACCTTATTTTCTTCTAATATTACAAGAAAGTAAGGTAGATAATGTATAAATCTCTTTCTATGTAAGTGCATTTTTTTAAATTTAATTTGTCAGTATTTATTTCTGAGGCATTTATTTTCAATATACCCCTACATTTATTTCTTCCTCTTCAATGAATCAATATCAACTAGTAAAGAAAATACACAATGTAATCTCTTGTGTATTCATTTACTACTGGAACTACTTTCCAAATGTGTTATAATGTTAAGCTATATACTACTGAGGTGTTTTCATTTAATGCTATTTCTGCACATGACGGCACAGTTTCTTTTGCTTGTGATCCATTTGGAGACAAAGTCCTCACAGATCTACAGATTAACCCAAACTGTTAATAAGACACAACCACTGCAATGACTCTGACATTTTGGCTTCACGGCTTTGTTTTAAGAAGAAATTACTTGTTGACTTGTTAAATGTTCAGTCAGCTTTAGACATTCAGTTACAGAAAATTAAAAGATCTCATTGTTCAAGGATACAAATGTAGTCAGACTGACGAAGATGAGTTGTTTGCCAAACTCCTAATAAATTAAAATGATTACTCCAATCTAAAATCTGTACAAAAATATCCAATAAATAACCAGATTTTCCTTTCAGTTTCTTCACATACAGGCAGAGCTGTGAGACACTTATGTTTGCCTAGTTTGTGAATGAACAGTGGTTTCAGCTGTAAATGATATGGATCATCATTCAGAAATGCTGAAAGACTGATATTAGCAACATTCATGTAAATATATAGTAAATGCAGAGCCTCATTAAATGTGAATATAATCTATCTAAATGTTTTAGCAGTCTATAACATGGGAGACTACTCTGGGATTTTGCACTGATACAATATATACTTTGTATTCTCATGCAGACCAAATTCTTACCTTCACCAGCTGAATGGCGCGCGGGGAGAAGTCACAGCAGTATAAAAATGAGTCAGTTCCTCTGTAACATAGAACAACCAACTTAATAATGATGACAACCAGAACTACTGGTGAAACACAGATGAAGTAGTTTGAATATGTGAATATGTGTTTTTTCAAAACACATATTTTGAAAAATTGCCACTAATTTTTTAATGCCAAGGAGATTAACTGTGCATGCATTATGTAGTTTACATCCTGCTGATTAGAAATATACTCTTAACTATGAAAAGAAATGCAGAAATTAAGAGTGAAAAGTGTTAAATGGCAGCTTTGCCCATTTAAATTAGAAGCCGTTCTTTATTCTAATGTACGGCTGACCATGAATACCTCAGAGAAATTCCCACTACTTGTGCTGCGTGCATGTTCTCTACTCAGCCAACAATAGTCATAATGACAATATATTTTTAACTTTTTATCACATCATTTCATTTAAATTTGTAAAAAATATATTGACTCACTTGATTTTATTAACAATGGGAAATACACTGTTACCAACTCCACATCCGACCTGTAAAGAGAAGAAAAGCCAAAGCAAATTTGTCACTACAGTTATTTAACATTGTGTAAATCATGATTGTGAGATTAATAAAAAGACTAAATAAATCATTTTTAAAACCTCCAAGATCCTGAAAGATGCATGCTGTCCAGGAAAAGTAGAAGTCTGTGTGGCAGCTTCATTTGTTTCTTGTGCTGCTTCTTGACAGAACTCCTGAAAGTGAAAAGTGTTCGTATTTCTGTCGTGGTGATCATTGTGTTGATCGTGTCCAGTCACTGTGTCCGTGCTCGATGCACAATGTAGTGGGATTGTTGCTTGCTGATGACCCTGACACGTACTTGAGGTCTGGTCTTCTGCACCTGAAGGAAGCAGTTCTGGGAATTCTAAAAACAACCACCTGCGATCTTTGAAGAACTTGTCCTGGTGCACGTCATAAAACTTGTCCCAGTACTGACAAGCCTCTGTGTCGAATTTACCTGCATGGATGGAAGTTAGGAACATGTTTACCATTTTGTTTCCACATGATCCCAATCAAATATGTTTAAATATGTTAAAATACATCGTGGAAATGCTTTCTTGCCTTGTTCCTTTAAAGGATGTTGTATAGTGGAATTTTCTTCTGCCTTCCGCCGTGCGTTTTCTTCATCCTCCTCTGTCCACTGGACATGATCCCTGACATTAAAAGCATTACTATAGCAACTGTTGAATGTTAATACATCCATTTAACAACAGTGACTCACATTTTCTGTTTTATTTGCTCCCTTACCAAGGATTTTTCAATGCATCTGAAGAAAATTTTAATCATTAAGGAAAATACTAAACTAGAACTCAGATTGTGCTTCACGATAAAAAAAAAAAAAAGCTCTGAGATTTCAGCTTGATAAAAGTGGGCACACCTTCACCGAAATTCTGAGAAAACTCTCTTCCTAAAACGTCTGTTGACAGTAAACCAACAACATTTGACATGTTTTTATTTCATCACTAACCACATGTTGTGCTTAAAGATGTCATCAGGATTGGTCAGAATCCGTGAACCCAGAGGAGCTGAAGGTCTTCCTCCAGAGCTCTTTAATCTCACGGACAGTCTGATGAAAACTGTAGCCAGTCTGGCCACAGAGAAGCTCTGCAGTTTATGCATTTATTCTGTAAAACTGCAGGAAGAGTTGAACATACACCGATCAGCCACAACATTATGACATTGATCATATTTGTACTATGTGGTGTTCTGCTGGAAAACCTTGGATTTTGGCATCTGTGTTGATGAGACTTAGACACCCAAATAAACATTGTCCCAGAACAAGCACACTCCCTCATGCAAATAGAAATCCCAAATGTCACTGGCCTACCCCCACAGGAAAATGCACCCCACCACATGGCAAAAACATCAAACAATCAGGAAATATTCTCTGACTATGGGTGAGTCAAAATATGGAAAAAAATTTAGGCTGTCATGAAAAGTCCCATCTTTGAGCACACAATACCAAAAATGTTGACCATGCCTAAGTTGACTAGTGATATTTTCTGATCCGTATGTATTTATTTCTTATTTTTGTGACCAAGTAGTTAATATTAGTAATCTTTATGTTCTGTATTATTGTAACATGCAAATGGTTCAGAAATATCATGAGTTAACTTCATTATATTTTTTATTTTTTTGTTAATGTGACTTTTCATGACAGCTTAAATTTTTTTCTTTCAAATTTCAACTCAACCATAATCTGAGAATCTTTGATCTACTTGTCCAGAATTGCAGATTCTGAAATAAAAATGGCATTATGAGAAATAACAATATAACTTTCAGACTTTTATGCTTAATAGCTGCTGAGATATTGTAATCCAAACATAGTCTCAAATTTTAATGTGCGAAAAATATGCTGAAACTGTATCAACCGGCAACTTTTTAAAAAGAAAATTATCTTGGAATGTACTTGATATATCAATCTAAATTTTCACATATATCATTTTAAACATTTATAGTTTATGATTAAAAAAAAAACGTTTCAGGCAAATCAGATGTGTTCAAGCAGAAGCTCCCTAATGATTTTTTTTGGTCTTCTTTTAATGTTTTGTTGTTGCTTTGTAATGTTATGCAGTAATGTTCTAATGTTTTTTAAAGCTCCTAGTAACCCCTGTTTTCAAAGGTGAAACTGAAATAAAATTTATCATGATTCTTTAAAATATCAATATTGTCAAAAAGGATAACATAAAATGGGGTGGTTTGTACATCTATGGTCAGGGCACTACCAACTGAAGGGGGCGCTAGAGTTCCAAGCGGGGCACTGTGCCTCTAATTCCTCAGTAGAAGAAGAAGCTCCTAAAAACATGGAGCGGGAGAGACTGCTAGCATTTGCGGCTAACTAAAGACACAACATTGATCGAAATGCGACATGAATATCCACCACTTTAACGCCGTGACTGTCGATTACATTTATTTTTCTCACCTCTGGACTACTCTCCCCGGTCATTAGGCACGAAGTCTGAATGAATCTGGCGCCATATTAAGCTTTTTAGCGCAGCATCGCTAAGTTATGCTAACTGTTAACTTTTACTGTTAGCTAGAGCCGCAGTGAATGACACTGGTCTCAGAAACATGACGCTTGGTAAACAGAAGTAACATCACCGGACTGGAAAACCGCTCATCCTTACCTGGCTGTGGATGTGGTGTCGGGGTCACCTCAGCTTGTTGTCGCCTGTCATGCTGCCAGACAGTCTTGTTGTAGAACAAACTGCTACCTGCTGATGGCGCCATACCGGAGAAAGAGAAGCGTTAACGCCGCCGAGCTGCTGAGCTGCAGGAGTAGAGGGATCAATGATGCTGGGAGTCTGATGAGACACAGCATGAAGGTCCTCAGAGGAATTCTCCTCCAGGTAATGGTGTGGTTAAATGTTCACTGTAACTACTTTCAATGCATCTGGTACTATATTGATTATTTTTGTCACATTGCAGGAAAACAGGACATTCATTAAAGTATGGAGCAAGACCTCAAAATCTAAAGTAATGTACGAGAATGGTAAAATATACTTTGAAAATTACCAGAACTGCTACAGCTGGTGAGTATGGAGAATTAACTTTATATTATTATCAGTCTTTAGCATATACACTGATCAGCCACAACATTATGACCACTGACGTGAAGTGAATAACATTGATCATATTGGTACTATGTGGTGTTCTGCTGGAGTTTGCCATCCGCATTGATGAGACATAGACACCAAAATAAACATTGTCCCAGAACAAGCACACTCCCTCATTCAAATGGCAATCCCAAATGTCACTGGCCTACCCCTGCAGGAAAATGCACCCCACCACATGGCAACAACATCAACCAATCAGGAACATCTTGAGGAACATGGCAATGGCCCAAGATGTTGATTTGACCTCCAAACTTCCTAGATCCCATTCTGATCAAGCATCAACAGGATGCAGTGGAACAAGTTGGATTGACAGAGGCCCCACTGCACAAGCCAGAGTACCCAAAGGATCCTCTGCCAACATCCTGGTGTCAGACCCCATAGGACACCCTGAGAGGTCCTCTTGTCCATGCCCAATGGTTCAGAGCATTTTTGACCACATAAGGGGGACCCACACAATATTATGCAGGTGGTCATAATGTTATGCCTGATTGGTGTATAAACAGAGAACAAGATGAGTATCTAAGGGGTGGCAACCAAATATCAGAAAATGTGTATTTTGTAGACGATTCACATAACACAATGCTTAATAACACTGACAATGGACAAAATGTGTTTGTACCTTGACACAGAAATAGTTAAGTCTTCTATTTATTTAGTGTCCATGCTGAGCCTCAAAGTTTGTACAAATTGCCTCAGAGGTCCAAACAGGAGAAAATTGAAGATGCCTTGCTGTGTCAGAGTCCACTTGTAAGTAAAACAAAACTATTTTTTTCTAAATTAAGTTTAGATGTCTTATTGATGATCTTACCATGGACATATTTTATCAACCCAGTTGCAGACTGTTGTTTCATCTGTCTTTCTTCCCCTCAGGACAAGACATTACCTTCTCCTGCTGATCATAAATCCAGCCTCTTGGCTTTGACAGCCAATAACTGGCTATATCGCCTTTCAGCTGAAACAGGAAAAGAGCTGCAGAGGGTTTACCTCTCTCCAAACTATAAGTTCAGGTATCTTTAAGGCTCTGAGTTCTGTATACTTTGAGTTTACTAATTTAATTGTCAGGTTTTGTTTATTTTAAAAGACTAACTTTACAGCATGTTGTTGTTTTGTAGATATCTTGGCTGGGATGTTTCTCAAGAGAAATTTTATGTCAAATCTGTTCAAAAGAAAGAAACACCATTAGCTAGACAGGTAAAGGGAATTCATTCATTCATAAAATGTGTACCTTAATGAACAGTAGACTTTATAAACAATAACAAAGCCTCGGATCTTACTGTACATTTTTTTTTAGAGTTAACAAATTTTGAAAAATATATAGCATCCTGTAATTAAAGGAGTTGAGTTCTTACTAGTCAAGCATTGTGACACGTATTATCAGTTAGCCTTTCTGCTACTCTTTGATTAATTGTTAGTCTCCAAGATGTTATAAAATGTTGAAACATGCCTATTATAAGCTCCCAGATCTTAAGATGATGTCTTCTCATTGCATGTTTTGGCTCACCAACACTCCTAAACCCAACACTTTCAGTTTACAATAATGAGAAAATCAGTAAATCTTTGCATTTTAGGACAAGCCGGAACCAGTGAACCCTGGCAGTTTGCTTTATAATTGTCTACTCTGCACTAATTGAACAAAGAAATCATTTTACTACTAAACCTACAAAAGGATCTCTCATGTGATAAAGTGATGCAAAGATTTTACCATTTGCTTTTTTTTATTCCACAGGCAGGTATCGTTCAGAACACTGTGATGCAACTGGCCATTTTTAATGTTTTCCCTTTGCAAATTGTGGGCATTTTGGAGATCAACAAAAAGGTCTGCTGATATCTTTTTCATTTATGTTTTCTAAATGTGCCTTATAGGTCTCATATGTTATTAAAACGTAAATCTTTTCTTTCAGGAATTTGGAAATGGTGTTACTGATGTTGTGCTGTCTCAAGGTGTTCTTGCAGTGTCTTACAGCAACAAGTCAGTGAAGCTGTACAGCTTTGAGCACATCATCCAAAAGGTTTGCATTAGTTTATCCTGAGCTTACTGCATATTTATTTTGTCTTTTTTTAAAATTTACAATAAAAAAGCTTTGTTGAAAATAGTGCAGCTGTGAATATTTACATATTTAGTCTTTTATTGTTCGTCTTGCTCATCCTGCTAATTAAATCTTTGTCTGTCTGATCAATCTTACACTTGTTTTCAGTACTTGACAGAGAAATTAACACTTGGAAAGCAGAGTGCCCTACTTGGAAACAAAACAGTGGGAGATGCTCCGTTTGGTATCCCCATAAATATTAAGATCACAGGTGAGTCAGTTTTTAGGTGAAGACCAGTGGTGCCTTTGTGTTTTAGAAAGATTTTATGAAAACAACTTTGCCACTGTGAGCAAAGAAACACATTAATTTGAAGGTTATTTTTTTTCTTATTGCACAGATTGCCCTCCAGTGCTTTTTGAGGTGTCATGCTCTAATAATGGTGTGCAGATTGGAGGCTATCCATGGCACTACATCTACACACCACCACATAAACGTCACAGTGGGACTCACCACATCTGTTCACTGAAGGACAGCACTATGGTATATTCAAACAATCCTCTTCAACTATAACATTACATTTCAGTAAGAGTGGAAATTAGGAGATTGACCATTATGGGTTTTTCAGGGCCGATATCGATGCCAATTATTGGCAATAAAGAAAGACCAATAGTCAATATTTGGAACCAATATACACCGATCAGCCACAACATTAAAACCACTGACAGGTGGAGTGAATAACATGATCGGTGTACATTACATGTTATATGTTAACAGCATGTGATAGCAGGGAACCTGTCATTCATAACTAGGATTCTTCAATAATAAGCATTACTATAGTTGAATATGTATCCTAGCAAGGGGGTCAGAGCATCACAGGATGTTAGGACATTCTCCTTTGGTTACTGTTAGAGTGATAACTGTTTGTCTCCTGCAGTTATGTTTGCTGTCCTTCCCTGTATTGATAACCTTTTACTGTTTAATCATTTTTAATGCCCACTGAGGAACCAAATCTTAAAGCATTATTAGTTATTGTTTTTCAGATACTGTTTCGGGGAAATCTGTAAGCATGAGAAAGTAGCTAATATCCTGATTCATGGCGACGGCTTGTGTTTCTTGTACAGTTTTTTCGGGTTGTATCTCTGCTAGAGAGACACATTGCTGAGACCATAGAGTGATTACAGCTGGAGAGGGGCGGCTGCATCAGAACCAAAGAAGTGCATTTAATTTATTGCTAAGATGAGACCGGTCTATTCCTAGTGGAAATCTGAGTGCAGAATGCAACACATGCTTGACAATACTAGATAAAAAATCCTGTTGTGTTAAATTTAACTACTGCCAAATTGTTCAGGGTCCATTGAAAGTGTCAGGGTAAGAAGGTCCACAAATGTTTTTGACAGTCTTGCATTCAGCTGCTGGATAGAGCATGACAGACCCAAACCTGTAATCACGTTTCAAACCCCAAAGAACTACTGTGCTGATCTTAGCTCCATCTGCAAAACAGGCTTCTCTGTATTTTTGCTAGATTACTACGGATTTTGTTTTTTGATGACACTACTCTTTTTTTTCAGTAGAGACAGTCACATCCCATTTAAGCACCAGCTGTTGTCACTTGTAAACATTTTGCACAGTGGTGTATAAGAGAAAAACATTTGTACCACTGTTTTTTTTAAAAATAGTAAGCAGTAGACATTATTAGCAAAAACCTTATTAAACTCAAACTTAAAATTTATTTGTCAAGTTTTAAACACCATTACTCATCTTTAAGCTCTAAAGCTGCACCAGAAGCAACATGTTTCACAATCACATTTAGTCTACAGTACAGTTAAGCTGTACTTACACAGTCAATTTTGGGTGGAGTATCACTCAAAACAACTGGTTACGGTCTGTCCGAACTGCTACTGCTCTAATCTAAGTTTATTGTTTATACTCGTTCTGAAGGTCAAACTGGAAGGTGGAATGAAAAGCCAGGGGGAAAGAGGGGGCAGGATGTGATAATAATTAAGAAACAGGAATAACTGAACATTTTCAGACAGTCTCTGCATGGAGATGTTATTAACGTGGCATTGGGTTATATGGACAGTGCCACAAATAGTTAATTAAGACATTTAGTGTCTATCCAGCCCTCTGACATGAGGTTCAGACAGACCATAAATCCAGTTTCAATTAAGGGAAGCCTTTTCCACATTATGTTTCATTAATCATCATTCAGAGAAAGTCACTAAATCATTCAAAGAAATATGGCATGCTAGAATTTTCCTTTGAGTTTTTATAAGAACTGCAAGAGTAAACCTCAAAGTTACTATGTAGTCATGGTGTTTAGCACAATTTTCAATCTAATTAATAATGTGTCGTTAATGAGTTTATATGTTACTTTGTAATTTTGTGAAATCAGGCAACAAATGGAATACAGAACATGAACTGCTGCTCTCTAGAGAGCGACGGGATCTTCTTCCATCCTGATGACTCAGGAAGAATCATCCATGTTGGACCTACCACTATAAAGTGAGCGCTTCAGTCAACATTTACATAACATTTGAATGAAGACTGTAAGGTGACAGTCTCATCATTATTTGCATATACAGATGACTTCATTGTAATGTGTTTTTTTCCTCTTTTTCTCAAGTGTACTAAAAATCCTTGGCGAACTGAACAGTGCTTTGCCATCAAAGATAGTTGAGGATTTCTCCATGTCAACCACTCGAAATGAGGTAAGTGTAAAGCTTTACACTGTACTGTTCTGACAGCACAGTTTATCATGAATAAGCCTTGTGTAATGAGTGTTACATGTTTACCCTCATGCAATACCTCAGCCTAACTAGAATGAGGCACAAAGTTGATAATGTCCTCAGTGTATTTTCACAATGTAAAAGAAATCAAATATAATTTCTGCTTTCCCTCTCCTGCAGCCTGCCCCCCAAGTCACTGTCACCTCATCAGGCCGAACAGTGAAGAGAAGATTTCATCAGCTGGATGATGACCCATGTCAAGAGGTACCAACATGATTACACTTTTATAACTTGGAGCTTAAAATGTACAAGCACACAGTGGGGTGCAAAGAAATTACATAGACGTAATGTGTGTGGGTTATACAGTACTATGAAAGCCAAGAAGCAAACCCAGTGTTGTGTATTGGTTAAAAATAACTAATTATATTGTGCTTTTTTCCATGAAAATAAACGGTTTGATCCTAGTATTGTCTGTATTCAGTGCCTCCATGTAGGTTGTTTCTTTGTGTCATAGGCCTCAGTTGTCCAAAAACTATTGAAAGACACATAAATGAGCGTCATCGCTGCACTGGCCTGATTCTTTTGACAAACATAGTAGTTTATTATTAGTTGTTCCCACCTACGATTATCATTTGTAAATGCTCACTAGAGCAGCCAATCTGTGGCTGAAAATAGACCCGATCAAATGTAGTTTTTACTTCTGAATAACCAGCATTTTCTGGAAACTCTGGTGCCCAGCAAGAAATTATGATTCTTTTGCTTTTGTTAAAAAAAAAAAAAAAGCCATACATTAAGGACTGTTTTTTAATGTATTTATTTATTTTTTATTTATAGATTGAGTTTCGATAACAGACATACAAAACATATTTACCATATCATATTACATACATATCGTCTGTATATTTTTGTACATAAGAGAAAGTTTCCAAGGGTATTCTTCCTATAAATTCAATCAAGGTCAGACCAGTGGTGATTTATAACGCCTGCTAATATACTGAGAACAATATTTACAGCTGAGTAATAAAAGGTGAATGAATGAGGACGCTGGATTTCAAACATCATATCAGTCTTTAGAAATATTTATATAAAGCACAGAACATTCTTGGAATCTCGATGTTTTCAATACATTTAACAAATTTCCTCAGGGCACATCATTGTTGGATATTTTTAGAAATGTCCTCTGCATCTGTAACCATCTCGAACACTGACAACAGATCATGTCTCAAGTGTACTTGTACATTTTTGCACTAAGGGGTTAAATGTAACCACTGGAAAGCAGTACGGAAATGTTTGTTCAGCTAATGTAAAACTTCTGAGGATACCGATAAGTAGCAGGACCCACTTATGTAATTGGTACAGGCAGTAACTATATATACATAAAACTCCACACTGTCACTGATGACAATAATTCACAACAACCTTCTGATTTTGCAGACTTTTCGAATGGTGGAATATGAAGATGAGCTTGACCTTTTGGCTGTCGTGATAACTAACGGCGAGGAGGGAGAAGGAAAAGCTCACATCCGACTGCACGACAACCAGAACGGGCAGGTACAGCGGAGGGTTGATCTGGTTGAACCTTGGGATGAGGTCAGTAACTTCACATGAACGTACCAAGGTCAGGCTGAATAGTCTGTGCATGGATTCATGGGTGCTGCTATCTTTTGTTTCAGACTTATCAACACGAGTTGTTCTTTGACAAAGACACAATTGTTCATATTGAACAGAAGAACACCAGTTTCTGCTGCCACATTTACAAACTCAAGACCACCAGAAAATAAGTGGTGCAAAACTGAATCGCAGCTGCTGGAAAGCATTAATGATGACTTTTAAGATTTTGTAAGTATTTGTTTGTTTCTAAGTTGTACACCTTTTCTATATTACTGATAATGCTGTTTTCACATCATTGCATATTTTCTTTTGTGTGATTCACTCTTGATTATGTTTGTTTTATATAAATCACTGGAAGTCTTTGCACGAACTGTCACACCTATAAACATTTTGTAGACGTTTTCTAAAATTAAACGTTATATTTTTCCATGTTGCTCTGTATATCTGCCTTTGTCTTTCTTTCCATTACACACATCCAAATAATAATCTATTCAAAAGTTGCTCTGAGTCAGAATCTGAGACAGTTATGTGGTTGTTTGCTTTTGTTAGCAGGCTGGTGTCAATCAGACCTGATGAAACCACCCCGACACAGTCCTGATGAAGTAGGTTTCACAAAAGTGATTTGCCAGCTGCGGTGCTCTCATGCAGATTGAATGTGGTGACAGTGTCACGAATGATTGTTGCTTGCAAATTGCAGATCAGTTTGTGGGGCTCTTTCGTCGTTAAGCATGGCTTGCAAATATGGTGTTTTGATTGATGAAAAGTGCCTAAATTAACATGAGAGAAAATGATCTTATATATAACCTTTACTTACACTGAGGACATGTGCGCTCAGTTTACATCAAAAAGAAACCAATAAACATTACAGCAACAGGTAAAAGAGAAAATGAGAGATAGTAGCTGAAAATAGAACATAGCTCTGAAAGTTAACCATAAGCATGTGTTTAACATTGTGGCAAGAATGTGTGTAGCTAAGATTAATCTTGCTGTTATGCCCTCATACATTTCAATAAACATATAGTATTATTTATTATAATAGTATTTATAAAGATTTTGGGGATCTATGCTTGTCTTTTTATGATTTAAGGCACCAGGAAAGATTTATGTCTCATGTTTCAATAGTCCTATCCTGCATGTTGTAGCTGTCCGTTAGCATCAGGGATGCTTTATTATTAAATGCACTCAGTTGCCAGTTTATAGTGTACATCTAGCTATAAAATAATGCAGTCGTGCAGAATAGTGCTGCATGGATGATTTATTTGTTTTTTATGTTTATTCAACTGTAAGGTCACTGATTGTGGCTTCAGATTCAGCAGTTAAGAGAAACTTAACTCAGTTCAATCCACATTTTCATGATGTAAATCCATGTAAGACATTTTAAGTGAACCCTTAATGCTGCCTGAAACTTACTTTCTAATTTGTGAAACCTTCATTTTATTTATGAAAATGCAAAAAAGGAGAATTTACTCCTTTTACCCCAAATTAGACTAATTTGATTCCTTAAAACCTCTACATACAGAATAATTTATCTGATTTGTCAAACCTTTATTCTTCTTGTGAAAATGCAAAATAGGGAGATTTCACAGCTTTTTGATTTATGTTATATTTATTATTATTATTATTTATTTTGCATCTGGACTAATTAAATTGGAATTAGATTGACCTACAGAGGCTAATAAGTCTTTAAAACACAGTCTCTGGTTTGCTAAACCTTTGATTACATTCCAATTGTGAACATACAAAAAATTGGAGATTTAAGTGTTATATTTGTAACATGATGACCACATTAGACCAAATTCAGATATTCTATATATAAATTATTTAAAAACTATATGTGTATAGACTAGTCAAATTTGGACTATATTGTCCTCTAGAGGCTAAAGAGTCTTTAAAACAGTTTCTGATTTGTGGAATGTTTGTTCTATTTGTGAGAATTCAAAAAAGGGTGGTTCCATGCTTTTCTTTTTTATCTGTCTGGACCACATTAGATCATGCCCAAACCTAACACCTCTATATATAGACTGGTCAAAACTGGACTAAACTGTCCTAAAAGATCGTCTCTGGTTTGTGAAACATTTATTGTAGTTGTAAAAAAGCAATAAAGGGAGATTTAACTCCCTTTATTCTGCATTTGGACCACATTAGGCCAGTTCCTCATCTTAAAAACAATACAATTAAACTGCACCACAAAGTGTAGATGACCAGTCAAGTCAACATGTATCCAACAGTTTCTGCAAAAACTGAGCTTTATAACCTTTCTGTGCATGATCCACCTGAAGCTTTAACTCCACAAAGAGGGACTGTGATTAAGTTTTACTGAAGTCGGAGCATGACAGAGCACAAAAAACAAAAACATCTCTGTTTTTACTGGTCCCAGACTCTTCTGTAACCACGGAGGTTACAAAACGTGTTTCCTCCAAACATCAGCGCAGCTTGAGGTCATGTGACTGCGCTCTCCTCAGCAGACTGCACTTGAAAGTGTTGCAGCTCCGACAGCAGCTGCTCCAGCTCAGACTGAGGAGGAAGAAGAAGATGGACAATCTGAAGCAGTTCCTGGTCGCTCTGTCTGCCGCCGCCGCCGTCGGCTTCGTGTCCATAATATTCGTGCTGAGATGGGTCCTCCACTTCAAGGAGGGTTTAGCCTGGGACGGAGGACTGGCTGAGTTCAACTGGCACCCGCTGTTAATGGTCATCGGCTTCATTTTCTTGCAGGGAATCGGTGAGGAGACTCCTACTTTTTCTAGGTCTGCAGGCGGAATGTGGGTGTTGATTTAAAAAATGTAAACACTAAGAGGAAATTATTGCTAAGGCCAAGTTACACTAGACTCGGTTTGTCAAGGAGCCTGGGGGAGGGGAGGCACTGATGACAAGTTAGTGATTATTAGAGCAAAGTTCAGTGACTCAACTTTTACTGAAACTTAGTTAAAATTAGTTATTGCATCAGCCACAAACAGGCAGTCTGCTTTCCCTCAATACAAGTAAGTTATGAGTTAGAGGCTAATTATGGCTTTGAAGGAAACATGGACACATGGTTTGCAGATCTCACATGGTGTTATTAACCTCAAAAGTAAATTGTACAATCACAATATTAATACTGCCTTCAGTGGTTCATAATAGCATCAGTATGTGGATGTCAACCATTAAACCCTCACCTAACCCATGTAGTGGAAACTGAGCTTACTATTTACACAATATTCCACAGTAACAATGTCAAAATGTTCAATTCATATTATTTCCACAACTGCAACATTAAATTTTCCTCTATGCAGTGATTCAAACATATAAGTGTCATTTACAGGCTGCTAGATTTTCTGTAGGAAGATATTAGACTGTTGAGGTGATTCTCATCCACCAGAGGAAAATACAAAGAACTATTGTAAAGTCTGTTCCTGCGATATGCTTCTGGCAGCTCGGATGACCTCTTCAGTGTCAACTTCGTCTCTAAACTCAATCTCTTTGTGCTCCTGAAGTGCTCCCTGCTCTCTCCTACTTTAACTGACAGTGAGTGATCCTCTCTTGCAGCCATTATAGTCTACAGGCTCCCCTGGACCTGGCAGTGCAGCAAACTGATGATGAAGTTCATCCATGCGGGCTTGAACTTAACGGCATTTGTTTTTGCTGCCATATCCATGGTGGCCGTTTTTGACTTCCACAATGCTGCCAATATTCCCAACATGTACAGTCTGCACAGCTGGCTGGGCCTAACTGCAGTTATCCTCTACTGTCTACAGGTAAATACACGCTATTTTTCAGTGTTTTATTTTAAGCATCTGATTATAAAGCAAGGTGCAATGCTGATATTTCTACTTATAACTGACATTTTGCACATAAGCAAACTGTTTTCATGCTACTCTACCATTTCCAGCTTTATAATCTGTCTTAAATGGAGCCGTGGATTGGTTAAATACATAAGAAATTACATGTAAAGTAGTGCAGCATCACTTTAGGATTCTCTCTAACAGCCTCTTGCTCTTGTGGTCGTTTCTAAAAAAGCTAAGTCATTGTGAATAACAGTCTTGATAAGTGCAAGCATTTTTTTTCTCTCTCTCTCTCTCTCTCTCTCTCTCTCTCTCTCTCTCTCTCTCTCTCTCCTTCAATGGGCAGCTTGTTCTTGGAGTCGGCATGTACCTGATACCTGTTACACCTGTATCCTGGAGAGCAGCTTTTATGCCCATCCATGTCTACAGTGGTCTCTTGCTATTTACGAGCGTCATAGCTGTGGCACTCATGGGCATCACAGAGAAACTCATTTTTGGCCTGTAAGTATTAAAAAGTAAAGGCTTAAAACAGTCTGACCACTACAATGGAAATGTTGTGTAACAATATGTATAACTTCTTTTTTTTGTGACAAAGGAAAGACCCAAAGTATAAGGATTCCCCCCCAGAGGCAATTTTTGTGAATGTTCTGGGGCTCCTCTTGGTGATTTTTGGAGGTTTAATCCTTTGGATTGCCACTCGAACGTCTTGGAAACGCCCCAGCGACCAGATCTTACATACTCTGCATACCAATGGGGGAGGTGAGGACAACAGCAAAGTTGGTCCAGCTTTGTCTCAGCTGTCTGATGAAGCTGAGGCTGGAGGGGATGTAAGGAGGAGGAGTAATAAACTGGATGATCTGGCTAACTAATGAGAGAATATTCCAGTTGGAGCTGATAATGTCTTCAGCCTTGAATGTATGTACAACCAGTCTACACTGGTCTGAGAAAGTCAGAAGGAATACACTAAATTGTACTGCTCCTGCATTTCTAATTTTATCTTTTGCACCTTTAAGTATTTTATTTTGAGCTTGTTTTCTTTAACATTTATTATTATAAGCGCATGTAAATAATGGGGTGTTAATTTAGAAAAAATATTCAGATGATGACGAGGGAATAGGCTATATTGACATACACTGTAGTACAAAATAATCATTTTCTATACTCTAAATTCTCTGTATTGTTACTTTTTTTTTTTACCTACAGTATATTTTGTAATAAATATTTACTTTTTCTGACTATCATCATTGTATTACATGAATGTGTAAACAAATATAGTGGCTGTAGTAGAACAAACATTTTCAATGTGTTATGAGCATCATCTTGTTATTATTGTACATTTACATTAACCATTAGGACTCTGGGTTCCTGTTATGGTCTCATATTAATATATTTCAGTGACAACAGAGTAGCATTTATTCATAACGCGAATAACTGACTTTAATGTTTTTTCCAAAACCACTATATAGACACTTGTCAAGTCTGGACTAGGTTATCCGACAAATACGCAGTTTGTGATTTGTGAAACCTTAATTCTATTTGTAAAAATGCAAAAAAGAAGATTTTGCTGTCTTTTTTTTTTTGCATCTGGACCTCATTAGACCACATCCAGAACTAAAACCACCACTATACACACATACTGGTCAAATCTGGACTAGAGACTCTTTTAACTAGGGTTAAAACACAGTGTCCGATTTGTGACCTGGTCTGGAGTGTGTAGTTTGTAATGTAGTTTATACAGAGTGGTGTTTCAAATGGCTGCCTTTATACTAATAATGCTGCCTGTGCAGGTTCCAAAACTCAAAACTCTCCATGCATGGCCTCAGATGACCGCAGCCACGTCAAAGCGAAATGACTCTTTTTGGCTCCTCTCAGCACCTGTAGTTGGGTTGGCAGCCCGATTGTTTTGGCTGTTTATGAAAGGCTTTTAGTGTCGGGTCGAAAACCTGCTACAAGGTTTGTTATCTACACTTTAGTGCCATTATAGCAGCAGTATCACACAACTTTAACATTGTGTCTGTATTTGTTGCTGCAGTTGTATCCGAACTAGTTATTCATCGTGTGGTCAGCACAGTTGAAAGCGCATGACAGCACTGCGGACCGGGGTAACTGCTATAGCTAGCTGCTAGCAAAAAGCTGCATCTCTCGCCGTAGGTGGTTGTTTGAATTGTGCGAGTCATATTTTCTATGACCTAAAAAACATTACTTTACGTTAGAAATTACTTTCAATCACTCATGATGCCAGTAAAGACTAGTTATAAGGTGTACAGCTAGGATGGCTAACTTAGCTTTGTGGCTAGTCACAATAAGGAAGGCTAACTTTAGCCGAGGCCGATTGGATGCTAGCACGTTTTGTACTAGCCTGCGGTGTGATTTGTAAAATAAAGCATTATATTACTTGGAGCTGTAAACGTCAAGTTAATAAAAACGAGAGAAAAGACACTGAAACGGATATCGTTATCCCGTGCTAAACTAACCGGGTGTGAACGGTTGTACCGACTAAAGGGTGGGGCTCTCTGTTAGCTGACAATGACTGGTCAGCCGAGGTTTACATGCAACTGAGAAATCATGTCTGTCACCAAATAGATAGAAGACATTTAACTCACCCAGCTGCACAGAAGACACTGTTGGACGGTCAGTTTAACTGTAAGCTGTGAAGTTGGGCAGCTAGCTGTCTGTATTGTTGTGCAAGGTGGTACTGAAGCTGAGAGTATCAAGTGTCAGAAGAAGACTGGCTTTGTAAAGCACAGAAGACCACAAGACCTCATGATGCTTAGTTTTTTATGGAACATACTCAGTCTACACTTTCTCATGTACAAGTTGTGGTTGACAAATCCCAAACTGCACTAGTTTTGGCTTAAAAATACCCTGTTCTCCAATGCATTCTCAATTGCATGTAAAACTAATCAGGAACGTTTTGTTTACATGCAGCTGCGGCATCATGTCTGACAAAAGTGAGCTGAAAGCAGAGCTTGAAAGGAAGAAGCAACGCTTGGCCCAAATCAGAGAGGAGAAGAGAAGAAAGGAGGAGGAGCGCAAGAAGACGGTATGTTTAACTTTTTGTAAATGTTTTGAATATTCTCTGACAATGAATGTGAAAAAAATATATATGGAAAATGAACACACTCGAAACCAATGCCTAGGTGTAAGGATTAGAAACGATTTTGTTTTAATTCACATGCATTTACATGATTATTCTGAGTTCTCCCAGTCCACATGTTGCAACAAATCAGTAATAGTCACTCTTTACTATTAAATCAATTGCAGTTTGCAACTTATTATGTTGATAGATAATATACGCAACGAGTTTCAAGGCTTTTTTTGGAAAAAAAATATAAGGTTCTTTTGAGATATTTGTCATATTTCTAATAAAATAATCAAGTGTTTTTAAAAAATTTTAAAGTATTTTTTTAAACACTTATTATTTCTGCAGCTGTCAAGGTCTTGACAATGGTGCTGATTATATATGTCTGTGTCTTCATGTAGTCAATACATTTTACATCAGTGATCTAAAGTGGCAAAAATAAAGTTAGCCAAGAAAAATGTTTTCACAGTAAATAAAGTGTATGAAAATAGACATAATGTGATAACAAAACATCATGCATTATCTGTCTGGGCCAGTTTCTAAGTTTGTGCAAGCTGCTCATTATGGACTATCATAATCAATAGCACACAGTGTGAGTTTCTACTAGTTTTATTAGTTTAATCAAGTTTAAGTGTTGTAATGTGAAATGCAATTAAATGCACTTAATGAAGTCCTGAGGCAGGTACTTTTTCTGTCAATGCACAATGCATGTTTTTATATTGCAGTGTTGCTACATTCTGAATATGATTATGTCCTCTACTTCCTATGAACATGCACCCACATGTCTGCTGCCCTAATGTCGTTAACATGATGTGCTTTGCATCTTCTCCTTCTGGAGATTCCTGTACAACTTGCTCAGAGCAATCATCGGTGTTAGCATTGACAGATGAGTTTTGTTTTATTTTGTTTTTTGTTTGTGTGTCTGTTTTTTCTTTACAAAGTTTAACAGTGCGCATATGTGATTGCCCAACTTTTGTATTTGTGTGAGCTGTGAAGCTTACAGGTCATTTGTTCCCTGAGTTTGACCTGCAGACAGTGCTTCTCCCAAGACTTGGTGCAGTTTTACCAGGATAGTTATTTTATCTGAGGGGGAGACATTCTCTCAAAGGCTAAAAATCAAAGAACAAAAGTCACAGTGTGCAGTTAAATACCACAAATTGAATGAAATACTGTCATGACAGCTCTGAAAAATGTGTGCTGTTGTGTATCTGTGGCTGTTTTTAGGTGAATATTTATGAAGTCCCCTTGACCAGAGGTGGCTATGCACCTTATACTTACATATACGTACTGCTGCATGTCTGGCTCTAGCCATAGTTAGGACAATAAGCCCTGATAACCTTGCCTTCATATCTCAAACTACAGTGACTTTGTGTGCAGACACCGGCTGGAGTAATGTCATGGATTTTTCTAAAAACGTTTTACCATGCAATTTTGCTTTAGAAATTGTAGAAACAATCTACAGTGCCAACATGTGGTCAGGGACAAAAATACCGTTAACAGATGATCGTCATGTATAAAAACGTGAGCTCTGTTCTGAGGCATTATATCAAACGCAGCTTTTGGGAGGCTTCTTTTTCTATAAATCAGTTTTCTAAATACTCACAGGTGTTATGTGGGATCTTCCTCTTCCTGCTGCACTTGCAGTTTCTTTGACACTTGTAAGCTTCTTGCACAAAGGGCAATTGATGCAAATAAGGAAGATAATCACTTTGTAATATAGTCTGTTAATTATGTGAGAATGAGTTTGTAAGGTAAGTCCCAGAGCTAGAAATCGGAAGACATGCAACCAGACCAGTTTCATTTTTGATAAGGAATTGTCTGAGATATTAGCTATTTAGAGATTTACTTTAATAGTTGTGTATTGCTGTATTTCTATGTATTTCTAGGCTGACCAACTGAAAGAGACTGCACAGCACCAAGATGATTCTGACCTGGAGAAAAAAAGACGTGAAACTGAGGCTCTTCTACAGAGTGTGGGCATAGCCACAGATGCTCCTGTTGGTATGTTTCAGATTACCTTTTGGTCGATACAAGTACATACTTACTAACTGTAATATCTGCTTTTAAATTCTTTGCTATTAAGGAAAAACGTACTTGTCACCAGGGTTCCCAGACATAATATTTTCACATATCTTCTCATATGCCCATTTAGTGACAAAATAGTTCGAATAGCTTATTTGCCATTATATTTCTCATAAGGTTCAGCCACTGTATTAGTCAGAGTGTTCATGTTCACACTAGATGAACAGTGTAGAAATTATTACACCTATTATTTAATGCGACCCAAAGCAGAACATACATGGATAATAAGCTAAAACATGTAGATTTCATGGTGAAACAGTGGACCTTAGTACAGCTGATCAGGTATTCTGACTTCTTAAAGAGTAGAATAAAATAGCAAATCTGAGGAAAAAAGCTCAGAAATAAGCAAGAAGTGAAGATGGTTGTGGTAAACTCCAGTCAGTCAGACTTCAATCTATATACATTTTTTAATATAACAACTCTTTTTTATGTATGTGTGTACCCGTTGTATTACTGTGTCCTAAAACTGGATTAACATGAATGGAAAAGGATATATTTCCTATACTTTCATCACTTGTGGATGGAAACAACCTCATATTAAAGCTGAGAGTTGGCATTTTAATCCAGGGAACATTTATTTACAGCCATTTCAGATCTAATGCTCTGGAGCACAGAGCCAAAGGAACATAAATGTGTCACTTTGCTTTTGCGTGCTATACATTATACCATTTTTATAGGCTGACACAAAGAGATGTGTCAATAGATTAAATTTAAAGACAAAGCCAAATGGTGAAGGTAAAAAGAGGCAAAGAGTGTATTTCAAGCATATACATAAGACAGTTTTGTGTGAACAACTAACTCATAACAAGTATGAGTGCCACTTCAGAGAAGTTCTTAAAAATGCCGATATGTCCTCAGGAGGAAGCACTGATATATTTTGTAAGACATTGCTAGTATACAGTGTGCTCTGTGTCTTTTAGAGCACTGTCATGTCGCTAACAGCAGGTGGCAGAAGAGATCCATAGAAGAATCGGAGTCCCAGGTTGCAGAGAAACCTGAGGCAGAAATTCAAACACATCCCAGTTGTGTTTTTAAAATAGTTTAAAGTTAGGTGTTCAGTTTAAATGTTTTGTCTGTTGTGCTTATTTATTTTATTTAAACAGAAATAAATTATGAAATATTTATGTTGATAAAGCCTATTTTTACTGCATGATTTGAGCTTGCTACAGTTGAGGTTTGTTTTACATACTGATTCGTGGATTTTCCTCTCTTTGCTACTAATTTAAAGGTTTATACACATTGCAACGTGCACAATAACATTTTATCTGTCAGGAAATCTATTTACAAGATTTGATAGCTTTCTACCAACATTTAAAACAACAAAGCACTGATGCATTTGCACTGTAGTGCTGTGTACAGCTTAGTGTCTTTAAACTGTAACAGATGATTATTGTCTGTCTCTCTGTGTAGTCCCTCCTCCCATGTCTCCAACTGCCAAATCGACGGGCACGCCAAGCGAGGCAGGGAGCCAGGACTCTGATGGAGCCGTGGGACCCAGGTACACACACACACCCCTCAGCAACTGTTTGTACAGTACTTTACAAGTATGGAAACAATGCAAGCCTCCCTATTTAGGAAGAATTAAAGACTTATACTTCCCAAGGCAAAATGTTTAAATGCTTTTTGATCTCACTATGTCTGTAGCACTTTATATTTCTGCTCTTTTTTCTTCTTTTTTTTACATAAGCTTATGCCAGCAAGAATACATTTGTGTGTCATGGGTTAAATTGCAGATGTGTTGCACAGAAAATTAGTTGTTCAGCATCTTGAAAACTGCATCTGCTTTTGCTTTTACATGCTTTGCATTGCTTTCAAACTCTAGATGAAGGTTGTGAATACCTGTAAAGCATGATTGGAGGAGCAACTGAGCTAAAACTTTACATCATTACAGTGAATGATGACAAATTTATGCCAACTGAGTACATGTTTATTTCATTTGTGTGCCGTTGAATTAGTACAATCCTAAATTAACAATAAAACAGCAGGCTGCTGTGACGCCTGGGGGACTTCTTAACCCCTAATTAGAGCCCCTTCCCTGGGCTGAAATTCAAGCTCCCCCAGTGTCCCATCAGGCCCAGTGAGCTGTTCCCCCTACGTGTTGACTCATTTCCCTCACCAGCATGGCCATTTCCTACACACATGGAGGTCATGTTTTCTCCCTGAGGGTTCTCGCTCTCTCTCCCTACTCTGTGTCTACACAACACTCAGAGCTTCGGTGTGACACAGTTCAGGCTGTATCAGCCCCACAGGCTGCACATTACACCCTGTGTCATCCCACTCAGAGGGTCTGTGTGTCCGTGCATTTAAGCAGATACATTCCTCCATCTCAGATTCAACCCTAATTTGAAATAAAAAAAGGTCCAGTTTGAAGTGCACTTTGATAACATGGAAATTTAATTGATTTATGTTCTAGCATCCAATCAGCATGTTGTGTGCCATATTGCTAACTTTATTTCCTCTCCTCATTTGTGCTTGCCTGTCTCTCTCTCTCACTAATGCTGCCTTGTTGCTGTGACACTAATCAGGACTCTGCACTGGGACTCTGACCCGTCCACTCTTCAACTTCACTCTGATTCTGAGCTGGGGTACTGGACAATCTCTTCTCTCCTTTCCTGGTCATTTTCCCTTCTCTCAATCTATGGCATGATTACTTTGTCTTTCAAAGTCATTATTTAGTAAACGCAGCCCAAGGAAACAGTGAAGTTGTGCATGCAAGTATGGTCAGAAAAAGCCTTTTAATTATTTCACATTGGTTTTTAAACTAATCTGAAGTCTTTGCCATCCCATGAAAGACTAATTTACGTACTTTTGATCGGCACAAGATTCCACTTGCCAGGTGGTGGGAATGGTAACAAAATGAGCTGACAATGGTTGCAGTTTTAGGACTATCTGTATGTATTCGACTTGTTTAAATCATTACTGTTTTATAGTGAATATTGTGCAAAGTTTGAGTTGTTCTCTGCTTTTAGGCGTGGGACTCCAAAGCTGGGAATGGCCAAAGTCACACAAGTGGACTTCCCACCACGTGAGACTGTGTCCTACACAAAAGAGACCCAGACACCTGTCATGACCCAGTCGAAAGAAGGTGACTCGCATAATGTTTTTGAGGTTAAGCTTGAAAAGCACAGACAAAGGTTGTGTGTGCATGTGTGTAACTGTGTGCTTTAATATGTGGGTGAAAAGGGAGCTTTAACAAAATGTTATTGTTCATTAAAACGTGCCGTTTCATTGCTTACAAAAGTTTTCTTTTCATACATGAAGGGTACACCGCTTCTTGTGAATTATTCATAACGGGGGTATTGTGGGCTCTGGGAGAGCACAAGTGGGTACCGGAAGTGAACAACAAGGTGAAGAGGTTTGATTTTACTGAGATGAAAGTAAAGGAAAAATGGGGCCCAGGAAACATAAGAAGTCAGGGGAGAGATTAAATTCAGACAAGCTCTGCTCCTCTGAACCTCCCAAGCAACTCCGCTTTGGTGTAATTAATGAGCAGGATGAGAAAACCAGTGACAGGAAGGAGAAATGAGATTGGAGGGGAAGATATGAAGCCTTGTGCATACGACTGCTTATTGCCTCTGAAGCGTGTCGATATGTATGTAATTGCTGCACCGAAGCTTTCATGTGGTTAGACAAAGAGAATATTTGGGTTTATGCTGAAATCCACATGTTGAACACATGTTCTGTAAAATATGCAATATTTGTGATCATGCTGCTTGTTCTTGGCTGATTTTTGTAATGACAGATGGTGAATAATGCGCATGAGTGAAATCCTGATTAAGATTTTTGTGTTTCGTTTCCGCTTAAAGCTACTGGATGAGTCTGTCTTTTTAGCTGTTCTCTCAATTTATTTGCACCAGCTAACACATGTTTTTAAGCATCCTTGAAAGCCTGGTTAGGATTTTAAACAGTGTACTGATTGGTAGTTGTTGTCCGATCAGGTGATGTGTACAAAATTCTGAGGTGGCATGCAGCGTGAGTAAGACAAAATTGTGTGATTTTGTGGAAAACTATGAGCAGAACTAGTGAAGGATGAAGAGCATCCCTGTGTTCCTCATCGCTCTTTACTCTGGACTCTACTGGGCATTGTAAAACTGTGTTAAACAACGATGGTTTCTGCCAGCTGTTCAACGCGGGGCCCCCTTCCCCTCTCTGCCACTATGTAATCATTTCATCAACTCCCTCGCTTCCCTGTCTTCTCCCTTCACCGAACAGGCACATAACAAAACACACTCAGTGACATTGTGCATTTTCACACCATCACTTCTGGCACTCGATGAGACGGCATCCCCTTCCCAGCTTGCTCCCCTCGGCGCATTTTTGATGTGTGGGGTGGCGTCAGGCCTGGTTTCTGATTGAGCGATTTATCATGTTGTCAAAAGGAGGCAACGGCGCAGCACTCTCAAGGTCAGCAGGCGGTGGCATTAGAGGGAGCGACTGCCATGCCCTGGCTGCTGCAAACTGAGGGTTCCCACAGTGTCGCAAGACGTCTCAGAGAAAGGAGTAAAAGATTTAGGATTTTACCATCAACTGCCCTATTGACACAAAGAAAATCCTCTGAACAGTGAAGGAGGATGCGTCTTCATTTTTGCCATTGTTTATCGGTAATGGAGACAGTATTGTGTCATTCTCCCACCACGATAAACTGGACAGTTATCTTTAAATCTCGCCTGTGCCCTCTCAGAAACATGTGAATTAATCTCCATTTGTAACCATGGAACAATATACAGCACTGTGCAAATGTTTAAGGCACTTCAGTTGTTGAGCTTGACAAACAGGGAGACATCTGATTGGTCTAAAAATTGATGCTGCAGCATGACAGCAACCCCAAACATACAGCAAGTGTCATAAGGAATTACTGTATTCTCATCCACGAGAAGAACAGTGAGTCCTGTAACAGATGCTTTAGCTCCCACAGAGCCCTGATCTCAACTTCATGGAGGATTACAAGAGGCCGGAGACACTGACACACACTAAATCCACCAAACAGTGACACATTACCCAAGATGATTGGAGCAAATTACCTGCCTACTACCTTGAAAAAAAATGTGCCTGGAAAATTGAGGCTGTTTTAAATGCAAATGGTGCAAATATTGATTTAGCTTTTCCTCCCTACAGCACATATTCAAAGTTAATTGATGACATAACAAAAACTCATCATGGCATTATTTTTGAAAGCATTATCATCTTACTCTCAGTGCCAGAAACTTAGTACTGTAGATCCATTTTTCCATCTGTAGGTAGTTTCAGAAAATGTGTTGATTTAAGCCATTAAACTGGTGAATGTGCCACCGCTACAGTATTTCCCAGACTGCACTAGTAGGTAATGTGCAGCATCAGTATGCGCTCTTCAACAAGAGGCTGTAATTATGGAGTAAGATATTGTTGAAGGTTGGGGGGGGG
>OMNN01101408.1:43254-59520 GCA_900302755.1 Chromis chromis
TCCTACCGTCTCCCCCCCTCAAAAAAGCTTTTATTTCCTAAGTGGTACAAAAGCCATAATTGGGCCTGCTTTGAGAGGAGGTGTCAGTGTATGGGACATCGGTGATCCGGGTGAATTCTGTTAAATGCAACCCACCCACCCTTGCTACCACCCCCCCACACATCCCCAGCGGGGTCACCAGGATCACTAGCTTTTCTCCAAATGGCCATTTTGGCTGGCAGGTGCATTATACCCTTTATTTTCAGATTGTCTATCCGCTCCTAATGCCTGGCAGGTTGATTGCTCTGGCTGCCTCACCAGGGAAAGGGCTGACGAGCACAGCCGGGACTAGCTGAAAGACAGTGATTACTGTTTTCCTTTAAGCCTGATTGAGGCCCTTGAAAGGAAAGATTTTAACCTTCTCCTGTTGGTTGCAGAGTATGGCCGCACATTGAAATGGCTTGTGTCATCAACCCAGTTCTGTAAACTCATCAGTGCACCCAATAACCTTCTTCCCCAAACCTCCGTCTGAGAAAGGGGATAAATCACTTTATGGACAAAGTGACAGATGACATTATCATTTAGATTATCTCAGTAGGAAGGAAATTCTGGCATGTGGTGCTGTCATTTTAGATTAACTGTAAAGCTCATACCAAGATAAACACCTGTAGGAACCAGGCGAGTATTTTCCTTTTCCTTATGAATCTGTTTTGTCCTGCTCTTGCTATTTTTTATTTTTTTTTACATTGAAAGCATAGGCTACATACCGTCTCTTAGAGATGTGTTTTGAAAAAGCGTGTTCATCTTCTTTGAGGTAGAACCGGTGTGCAGTTTGCCAGCTGGTGTGGCCTGTATTTTGTTGTACATTCTCTGAGGTTGAATAGGAGTTGCAGGACCTCCTGCTAGGATGGTAATTGCACAGGCTTGTCGTTCAGGGAGAAGCTTGTCTCGGGGCAGCCAGGCGGAAAACCTCTGTGCCATCCCCATGCCACCTCTGAAGAGCACAAGACAATCCCAGCATCACCATCTGCTTTTGCACCATGCCGTCATCTGGCCAGTCCAATGGGACGGGCCGGGGCAGCTGCTCCACACCCTCTGCCCTGCTGCCCTGTGGCCTAGAAGGGGGCAACCTGCTACTGGGACACAGAGGAAACAGCTACACTGACAGCTAGACTTTCTATTGAATTGCTAGAGTCTCATTAACAGTTGGGAAAGACAGGGGTCCCTATGACAACAAGACACCCGCTGCGCTGTGTCCCTTTAATAGAAATGACAAACTTCCCTGCTATAGAGGAGCAGGTTCTTTTTGAAAAGCGACATTGTGCTGGCAAACCAAACAAATGTAAGGCAGAGATACAAAATCAGCCCATTGCTGTGCCCATAATCACTGGGTGGAGCTTTTATTGAAAGAAGAAAATAATGAAGGTGGAAAATGTAGTGACCGAAAGGTATGAAACTGTATGGAGGCATAATCATGTCCTTTGTGAAAGTTGTTACTTTGAATTTGATTTTTATTCCCTGTTTACATTAGGAATTCAAACTACAGCGTAAACAAAATAATCTACAATTTTGTTCACAGGAATGCCGTTTGTTCAGTGTAGCTCAGTGTGTCTTCTGATGTTAATGGTGTTCACTTTTTGATCCACAGAGGAAGAAGAAGAGGAAGAAATTGCTCCATCTCAACCGGTAGTCGAGACTCAGACTGAGAAAGTGGACCAGAAGGAGGAGGAAGAAGGTACTTCATTACCAGTGATGATAACTGAGATACTCTGCTGAAATTGAGCCTTTTAAGTTCTTCTTTGAATTTCACAATTACATATATAATTGTTAGAGTGTTCTGCAAAGAATATATAGAAACCTCTTTTCTGTAAAGAGGTTTCTATTCCTGTAAAGGAGGACATCAGATTCCATATCATAATGGCCACGAGCAGCAGGGATCTTCACGCAATTCAGTGTATTTGTGTTTCTCTGCAAAGCACCCCCCCACGAGCTGACAGAGGAGGAAAAACTCCAGATCCTGCACACGGAGGAGTTTGTGAATTTCTTCGACCACAGCACTCGCATTATTGAGCGGGCTCTATCTGAGCATGTGGACCTCTTCTTTGACTACAGTGGACGTGACCTGGAGGAGAAGGAGGGGTAATAATTGGACAGCTAGTGTTTTTAAAACTTGTAATTGGTTTTTGAAGAAGTGTGTTTTATTGATTTTTGCTGCTTTGTTTTTCCTCAGTGAAATTCAGGCCGGAGCAAAGCTCTCACTTAACAGGCAGTTCATGGATGAGCGCTGGTCCAAACATCGTGTTGTCACCTGCCTGGACTGGTCTCTCCAGGTCATTTTTTATATATTTTTAAACAACTCCTTCATAATTAAACCAACATTTTAAACACCATTAAGAAATTGATTGTCAATTCTGGTCCTCCTTGTGCTTTTGTGCTAATTGACTGTTGAAACAACTTAGATTTGCACAGCCTTAATGCTTTATGATTACATCGCTTGAGTTTGACAGCATTTACTTTCAGCCGCAACTCCCTCAGGAAAAGTAAGTTATGTCCCATACAAATTGTCACTTAGTTGGAGGCCATAATGATTTGTTTCCTCTGGTGTCTAAGGTCATTTAATGCATGATTCTGCAATGACTTGTGACAGTGATTGAACACCAACTCTTTGTTCACTGTATTTTCTTGCTCAGAGCAATATTCACACCCTTGTGATTTGAAATTATGTATTTACATAGTTTAAATCTCAGATTCTAGTATTAAATGCAGTGGAGGTTAATGGTTTGTTTACATCTGGATAGTGTTTCTGTAGTCTGTGTTTTTAATATGCACTTAAGTAGGTTTACATTTTAAAAAATCATCGCTGAGCTGCTGTGTTCCTCAGAGCCCCTGCAGAACTGTAGAGTTTAGTTAGAATTATGAAAAGGAATTAAAACATCATTTAACAAAGTTAAGGGGGAGTAGGTCGACTTAAATGAGCCATAAATCTTTGAGGAAAGGGTTACTCATTCTTGAAGGCATTCACAACACCACAGAGGGCAAGCGAGGCTTTTCCACATGGAGCCTAGCCTGGGGGGCAAGTCTGCCTCCCCCTGACATTCATTCAGTCTGATTTTTTTTTTCTTTCTGTCACCAGTATCCTGAGCTGCTGGTTGCCTCATATAACAACAACGAGGACGCTCCTCACGAGCCAGACGGCGTGGCTTTAGTGTGGAACATGAAGTACAAGAAAGCTACGCCGGAGTACGTCTTCCACTGTCAGGTACCAAAAACAATGTTTCTTTGCTCTTTAGCTGCCCTCCCTCTTTCTGACCCGCCGTCCTCACGGGTGGCTTCTTCCACGACAAGCTTGGAACACCATCAACCATCCCGTTTGCTCACCCTCTTGCCTCCTCCTCTGCTCGCAAACCCCTCACCCCTCCTGCCATTACCCACATCGTGAGTTCACCGTGCTGGCATCCACCACCACCACATCTATCCACAAACACATGTTCGTGAGGCGCCGGAGAAGACCTGTGGTGCAGGAGTTGAATGGAATCCGAGCGCTGCAGCAGGATTAAGTGTGTGGGGCAGGGCTGGTTATCATGTGCATCTAAACAAGGGCCCTGTGTTCAGACAAGCGAGCTGGGAGACCAGTTGAGCTCCTCCACTCTGCCCAGCCTTATTATAATGCTTGCCCCGAGGCTCCTTCACCAAGACAAGTTGAGTAGAACCACATGTTGTTGCCTCCAGAGCGGATGTAGACGCAGGCGTGTTGCTCAGATGAATAAAACTGAACAGAAGTGTGAATGCCGTTTTCTTTGTGCCTCCAAGTTGGCTCAGAAGGAGATTTTCCTCATCTGTGTGCCACAATCCTGTTAATAAACTCCCGTAGAAAAAATATTTATTGTGATAAATGAAGTGAGTGCGTTCAGGCCACCTATGTCATAATCCAAGAATATATATTAATCCTATTGGCTCGCCTCGAGGGATATTTGCTTACACTGTTAGAACCTGGACTCAAGTTATGAGAGATGTTTGCTCATGTTCTGGGAAAGAAGCAACATGTAAGGGCAGATATTTAACTTTGAGATGAAACAGAGGAAGAAAACTGCAGATTGAAGTTGATGTTTTCCATGTTATTGGAAGATTTTAAGTGCTGCTGATATTCAGTTTTTGGCATACATAGATTTGACCTGTGGTTAGTTACCTCAGTGGAAAATAGACTCAAATTATTTTTGACATGGATTTATACTCCCATTCATTTCTTTCATCATCATTTACAGCAAAAAAAATAATGTAAAATGCCTATATTGGTTAAAAAAAATGTTTACAGTGGTCTGTGTAAATGTAATCAAAGTACATATTCTTCAGATCAAAATAAGCCTTAGTTGAGAAAATCAGAGGACTTAAAAATATTGAACTGTACTCACACAGATTTGCTTTATTGAGTTGGGACTGAGTTTTGAACATAAACATTCATAATATAGAGTTGCTTTCACAATGATAGACTTTGACTATGATCAAACTAATAGTTGGATTTCAGGTAGACATCTGTTTAGTTTTTGGAAAAGTAAATTGGGTAAACTGACACTTCTTTTCAAACTAAATAATACAACCGACAGAGCAACCACGTCAAACAGCTCAGCTCAATCCAAAGAAAACATTAGATTTTTGGAAATTACTGGAAAAATGCAACGATGCAAAAAATCTTCCAGGAACATAAAATCTCACAGACATGTACAGTCAAGCCCGAAATTATTCATACCCCTGGTAAATTTGCCATGCCACTTTTGGTTCAAATGTAAATAAAAGCTGAGAAATATTTTTTTCCACAATGATGCCTCTTGTACATCGTCTTATTATCTTCTGGGAGACGCCTGTGTCATTTCCAATCAAGAAAAAACTTGCTGGTTGAATAAAAGTAACATGAAGTCCAAATTTACCAGGGGTATGAATAATTTCAGGCTCGACTGTAGCAGAGCTGATCAGCTGTATCAGGGCTCTGAGCTGCGACTGACAGCATCCTCTCTGCTGTGTTTTATCCTTCTCATCACTCCCTCTGCAAACACGGTTACCCAAACCACAAATTAGGAGACTCGTCTTCTTCCTTTGTTTTGGTCATTTGGTGTTGCTGTTTGTTTCCATGGAAACACTGGTCAGCCAGTGTCACCGGTTGTTACCATGGAAACACTGCTCAGCTGGTGTTACTGATCATTTCCGTAGAAAAATCTGTTTATGGTGGAGCAGTTGGAGAATAAGTTAATCTTCATTCTTGTGAAACTGTCAGATTTATTTGAGGCAGGGGCGCCCCAATAGCCTAACGGTTATGTCGCGTGACCCAGGTGCAGAGGTGTAGCGGCTGTCCCAGGTTCGATTCCGACCTCGGGCGTTTACCGCATGTCCTTCCCCACTCTCTCTCCCGTTTCCGACTCTATCCACATCTAATAAAGGCATAAAAGGCCAAAAATAAATCTAAAAAAAAGATTTATGTGAGGTGCTACAGACCAGTTTGTAATATCTCTTGGAATGATGATGGATTGCGACTGTCTCGCTATAAATGTCTACTTTTTTAACGTTTCCCTTTTTATACTTTTTCCTTTATTCTGACAGTCCGCTGTTATGTCTGCGGCGTTTGCCAAGTTCCACCCTAACGTTGTGGTGGGGGGCACATACTCGGGGCAGATTGTACTGTGGGACAACAGGAGCAACAAGAGGACCCCTGTGCAGAGGACTCCCCTGTCAGCAGCAGCACATACGGTACAGAAAACATCGGACACAGCGGGCTTGTGTTTCATTTATATTCACCAGAAGAGTAAAATTTCACCTTCATTGTCTTTGCAGCACCCGGTATACTGTGTGAATGTGGTTGGGACCCAGAACGCCCACAATCTGATTAGCATCTCCACTGATGGAAAGATGTGCTCCTGGAGTCTGGACATGCTCTCTCAGCCACAGGTAGCACATATACATATAAATCTGGTTATATATGTGTGAATGTGTGTGTCCTCGGAGCAGTATTTCTGAATTACCTAAACAACTTCAGATTAAAGTGTTAACCGTAAATTTAAACTGCTATGTTAATAATACATCACATTTTAAAGAGGAGAAGTTATTTTTTATGGTTGGTCTTCCTGTCTCTAAACTTTCACGTTGCACACGTTTCCTGTCCCTCGCATTCATGCTAAATGTCAGACATTTTGGCTGGACTCTTCGTTTTCGCATTCCAGTTTGGTATTTCCTCCGACTTTAGCCTTATTTTTTCTACAGCTCATTTTTCACTTTGAAGGAAATTATTTTTGCTAGCTGTGTCATTTCATCCGTGCTGCCAAGACCTCAATGTCAGACTTTTATTTTTTATAAAGTGCTAGTTGAATTTAGATTATGCATTAATAAACTGTCGAGTGATTTTTATAGGTTGTGCTTGGCAGCGTGTGTGTTAACATAAAGCCTGAGCAGGGAGCTTGTTATGGATGTTGTTCCATGTTCCCTCCCCTCCACAGGACAGCATGGAGCTGGTGTTCAAGCAGTCCAAAGCTGTAGCTGTCACCTCCATGTCTTTCCCTCTCGGAGATGTCAACAATTTCGTGGTGGGCAGCGAGGACGGCTCTGTCTACATGTCGTGTCGTCATGGAAGGTGCGTCTGTACGCAACCACAGTCCCCAGCGTCCCTCCCGAACACCAACAGGAAACTGAGGCGACTTGTTAGGCCCACCTAGGACCGAGTGTCAAATAAATATAGCCCACTCACTTCCCAGTGCAGCACAAATCCAACACTTGATCTCCTGCTGTTTGAGGTTTCACTCCTGCCCAGTCATCCTGTTTTTCTTTTCCGCTTGTCAGTTGTGTTTGTAAAGGTCGTTCAACATAAACAGGGCACACATGCAGGGGAAACAAATCATTTTTTCCCTGTTCTTTTTTTTTCTTCTCAGTATGTTTCTTTGGGTGAGAGAGTTTGTTTACAGTCAGTCGTCCCAGGGAGAATTAAAAGTGCAGTTCATCCCACAATGTTCTCATTTAAGAGACTGGGGCTCCTCTCATGGTGGATGGTCCTCAGCAGAGAAATATGGCTTAAATCAGAGCTGTGAATAACGTGTCAGCCCCACACTAAATGTCCTGTAGTATGCCCAGAGACCGCAGAGAGGGGATAGCTGCTAGGTTTTGCACAGCAGAATCACCTCTGTAATTGGGGGAATAATTTTCCACCTCATTTACAATGGTATGATACTCTCATCGCAGTTAATAATGCATAAGCATCACTCATGCTGAGTATTTACCTCTCTACATTAATTATCTGAGCCTCAGTTGGGTAACAGCTCTGCAACATGTGGTTGAAGGGATGCAGGCACTTTTGCCACCCTGCTGGTAATTACATGATATAAGTAAATGATTACTGTGAATACGTCCAGCAGAGGTCCATCTGCGCCTGTTGCTTTCTTTCATGCTTAATGTAACACCTAAATGGTTAGAAACACAGTGCTAACTGTTAACCCTTTGAAATTTTGGTGATAGTTTCTGATGTTTCTGCAGTACACAGAAATGCATATTCAAGCAGTACAACCGAAGGTCATTACTGCACATCTGCTGCTTTTTAAAATTACATATGTCGTGCTTTCGTGTTTAATCTATCAGAATGTTTGCTCTGACTCCCATCTTCATCTGTGTGCTCTACAGCAAAGCGGGCATTAGTGAGATGTTTGAGGGCCACCATGGCCCCATCACAGGGATCCACTGCCACACAGCTGCAGGGCCGCTGGACTTCTCCAACCTGTTTGTTACCTCTTCTTTCGACTGGACTGTCAAGCTGTGGACCACCAAGGTATGACAGTGATGTAGGATGCTTTTGAAAGGCCAGTGAAAACCTCTGGATTCATTTATTTGATAGAAAAGAGACATCTGTGCGTAGGAAAATGTCTCCGCCTGCTGCGTGTTTTGTGTCTCTATGAGGTCCAATAAAATCCAGTTATTGTTCATTTTCAGCTGTAATATAGCTCAGGGGAATAATGATTCTTTTTATGATGAATTTAAAGCCACAAACTTCTTTTAAAGAGGTATTGATTGGATTTGAAGGCAGATGTCCAGACACCCACAGCAGTAACAATAGTAGATCCTGTTTAGCCAAAACAATTAATTTGCTGCCTCTAATTTAATGAGTATAAGAGGCTACAGCGACAACAAGCTCACTTAGGCTGTAAGCTCATTTAAAAAGAGAGAGAGAGATAAAAGTTGAGATCTATTTTGTGAAATGGAGCCAGAGTGTGCAACACTTTATTTCCTACTCTCAAACCAAACAGAGAGAGGTGTTAGATTTAATATAATTAGATTTTTTTAGTGTTGGTAGTGGTAAATGTGCACCCTTGATTTTGGACTGAAAGATGAATTCCAGGAAAATTAGATACTGCAGAACACCCTTAAATTTGATTCAAATTAGGTGAGAAAGAAATAGTGAGATAGTTAATGGTAAGACTTGTTACTGCAGCTTAAAACCACGCTACCTGCTGTTGATTGATTATCAGCTGACAGAGATTCGAGGTCTTATCTACTGACTGCACTCCATCACCTTCATTTAGCAGTGACTAAACATAACAACTGACATGATTTAGTTTTTCAGGTGTTCAGTCACAAAGTAAATTTCGCAAATTGAAAATTTTTGACCTGCTGATGGCACTAGATGAGAAGATTGCAATTCATCCAGTTTGGCCTTTTAACAGAATTGATGTTATTAAAAATGAAGATATCAAAAACCTTTTTCAATAGAAACCTTGTTATTTTAAATTTAAAAGATTTTGGTTATGGAGCAAATAGTTGGTATGATCAGCCACACCAACTACAGTTCTGGAATTAATTGGGATGGAGTATAGAAATGCATATTTTCAAGTAAATAAAGCCCTTTTCAGACATTCTGTCCGTTAATCTGACGGCAACTAAACATGTTGGCACTGCTCACTTTTCCATAAAAGTCACTGGCAATCTTACCAGGTCTGAACTGTATTATTTGATCATATGTGTGTAGCACTTTATATAATTAGATAAACAAGCTCAGTTGCCAATTAATTAAGGAGCTAATGCCGTCTTAATATAACCTGCAATAAATCTACCTTCATTAAGGTTGTACGGTTCAGTTTTTATTGGGAGTTTCAGAGACGTGTTGATTAAACTTTGTGGTCATCTTGGAGGCAGCAGTTTGTGGTGTTTTAGGATTGTGTTGCCTTATACTGACAGGTGTTTTCCATTAATTTGTCAAGCCCATTTCTTTAAGTGATGGTTGGCAGAATAACAGGAACACCTCTCTGTATAATCCAATATAGTTCAACAGAATTTAAAACGTCACTGATGGACGCCCATGCAGCAGAAACTGAACACGGTATTAAATGAGGTGATTAAAATTGTGTTTTTCTTTTTCCCTCTGCAGAACAATAAGCCGCTGTACTCATTTGAAGATAACTCGGATTACGTGTACGATGTCATGTGGTCTCCAACTCACCCCGCTCTGTTTGCTTGTGTGGACGGAGTTGGTCACCTCGACCTGTGGAACCTCAACAATGACACTGAGGTATTACAATCCTACTAACTTCACACACAGATGTCTTAAATGAGGACTTGTTAAGAGAAGAGACACTCGTATCTGCATAAAATTGCATGTTGGATATGGTATATGTTGCAGAGCATGTTTTCATTGATTGTCTCACTGATTGTTATTCTACGCTGGTATTATTTTAGGTTCCCACTGCCAGCGTCACTGTACAGGGTAACCCAGCCCTCAACAGAGTCAGATGGGCTCATTCTGGCAAAGAAATCGCTGTGGGAGACTCTGACGGGCAAGTTCTTGTGTATGATGTTGGAGAGGTGAGTAAACATAACTCAGCTTTTTACATTCAACCTTCTGACTGTATTTTTTTAAAATAATAATCACTTGCGTGTGTTGTTGCAGACATGATTCAGCCTCTCACCTGCTATAACACATACTTACCTGATTAGTAATTAATTGCACAGCACTGCCACCTTAATGAGATTTTTTATTTACTAACACCATTCTGTGTGGTTTGAGTCCGTTATTACCTGTGGTCTTGCGCCGCAGCAGAAGCTTGTGTTTGTAATTTGCGTCTGTTGTGCCCCTCCCTCACAGCAAATTGCGGTTCCACGAAACGATGAGTGGACCCGATTCGTCCGCACACTGGCAGAGATCAACGAGAACAGGGATGATGCAGAGGAGCTGGCAGCTCAGCGTCTGGCTGCATGAGCTAATCGCCACGGACGCGACATTTAAGGGACCAGTTGTGTGCTTGTTAATACCATGTTTTGATAGAAGGAAAAGATGTGATGACAACACGACCGGAGGAAAAGATGGAAGTTTTTAGCAGAAAGAAGCACGGACATCATTTGATTTCCAACACTCTTCTTGTTTAGATAACTGCCTTCTCAGTTAGCTGGACCGTCACCTGTCTTCCTCGGGATAACACAAGCGACAGGGCTATCAACCTCAGACACTAACATTAAAGCCATACTCACAAAACAGTCATCCTTTCTTCTACCAGTTGCCTTAAAGTTTAGTTTCTAATCTTGATTGTAAAATCCTTACCTATCTTTATTTACAGCATGATTTTAAAAAGCCTTAATTTTGAGTTAAGTCACATCAGTGCTCCACTCCATATATTGATGAAGATCAGTCAGCGCTGTTCTCTATTCCCACCAAAGTTGTAGTAAAGCAATCACATCTTAAAACACCCAGGAATGTAATTATCTCATAGCTGGAGCCCATGTTGACATCTGTTGCTTAAGATTTGATCACATTAACATTTACTTGTTTGTAAAATAGTGAAATGGTCAAAGTCTTTCTACTTCGATATCGTTTTATACTGCACTTGTTTCTAATTAATCAGTGCAGCTTAGGTTAGACCTGAGATTGGTGGAATATCCCCAATGCCTAAGAGGGTGATCATGTATGCTGTAACTGCACATGTATGTTGCTGGGATCTCAATGGACTGTTTCCTCAAAGCTTGGTGTCAAAACTGAGAATGTACTTTTCACAATAGAAACCGTTTGAATGATTTATTTCAATAAAATACAATAAATACATTTAAATTATTTCCCAAGTCCCTGGTCATGATTTCAAAATAAATACTTTGAAAATATCTGTACATCCTCGTGTCTTTTCAATGTAACTGACACATGCACACCAAAGCTATTGCACACCAGAAAAAACGCAATAACAATCTTTTTCGATGCCATAATGTCCCTCTGTAGAGAAGTACAATATGTACAATAAAATTGTGCAAGCAATGCAAATAAAATGCAATAAAGCCATACTCATGCAGCATTTTAAGTAAGACAACCGCTCAAATGCACCGAATTGGATCAGTAAAACCATTTTGGAGGAAACATGAGGACTGGAGGAGCATGCAGCCCTCATGATGGTTTATGAGGCTTGTGGCTCCGCTTTGGACACCGCTGGTTTGATTGTCGCCTCTCCAGAAGGCTTGAACTTTGGCAGGTGCAGACCAAACTTTCTCTCCACGCCAGCAAAGGTTGCAGCAGCCAGACGGTAGCCGCCCACATGGTCTGCAGTCACAGAGGGTAAGTCCTCGATTTTGGGTTTGCTAGTGGGCTCAGAGCCAGCAGGACGACTGAGGAGAGAGCCAAGTTAGGGTGAGATGCACTTCATGATATTAATGAGGGATTTGTTCTTTTTAAAAACATGGTTAAAGTACTTACTGTCCTCCAAAGTCTACGTAGAACCATCTCTGTAGCAGCTCATAGGTCACCAGGGTTACACCAAACTGTGGTGACGATCTGAAGACACGAGCTGATGGAAGAAAGTTTAAAGTTAAGTTGTTGAGTTTGATTTTTTTTTGGTTGAGTTCAAAATATTACAGCCAGTTTCATTTCCAGTCATAAAAGCACTTTTAGGACAATGACTGTGTGTGTGTGCGTGTGTGTGTGCGCGTGTGTGTGCAGTACCTCCTGCTCCCTTCCAAAATGCCCTGAAACCTTCCTCCTTGAGGATCTTCCTGAAGCAGTCGATGACTCCATTGTACGACGTCTGTCCTGCTCGGGCCGCCACCTGGAGCCTGGTCTTGATGACATCAGCAGGGGTCACCAGCGAAGCCGCCGGTACACCTTGTTTTTCACAAAACACATAATGAAGTGCTTTCACTATGCACAGATGGTGTCACATTCTGATATCCTCGCTGCAGCATCACGCAGGGCTTGAAATGGCTATACCTTCATGGTGCGATAGGGCAAAAACACTGCATATACAGTCAGGCTATTGAGACTGAATGGATGGAGAAAGCACAAACAGGGAGGAAACCAATATGCATTTTTGGAGCTTGAAATGCGACATGTGCCTTTATGAAACACACAGCATGGTGCTGTTTGGATGTCCAGACACACTTAGCTTTCCAGATGTTTGTTACCTGCAATAGCTCCAGCAGTGAGCAGCTGCAATGCCCCCAGCTGTCCGTCCTCATCTGCCAACTTCTGCTTAGTGTGGGCATAAACAGGGAAGTAGATGGCCGAGAAGGGGATGTCACGCAGGAAGCAAGCTTTGGCTCCCTGAAAGAAAAACAAAGATCATGTCAGAAATACATGCATCCCTACAGGACTGATAAATGAGCAGAGGCAGTGGTTGAGCAGGTTTGTGCTGGGGATTAAGTGGCCGAGGAGCTGATTTATTCAACCTACAGGGGGCTTTAGTGCTGATGATGGAGCCAAAGAGCCCCGGGCAGAGCTGCAGCACTGGGCCTCCAGAGAGAAATCCATCACACACACACACACACACACACCATGGGCCTCCGTGTGCTGGCTTCTTCTACCGAGAGGAAGTCAGCCTTTTCTTTTTTTTCTTTTTTTTTTAACAAGCCACACACTGTCTGCCACTCATTAAAATATGGAGTATGAACACATGACTCGAACTGTAAGCGAAGCCACAAGGATCTGGAAAGGAGCAGTAGCAACGCGTAATCCCCTCACTAATTTGCTGTTGGTTGTTGGCTGCAGTTCCGTTTGCATGTTTAACACTGTTTTGGAAAATTGCAAACAGTCAGCAAAGCAATGTTTGATCTTCAAATTTCTGCCTCTGATCTCCATTATGCCTATGTACACATACAACTGTTGGTTCAAATACAGTAGTGTCTCATCTGTGCATCATTACAGGAATCAAATAAATCCATGTGTTAATAAACAGAAGCAGAAAGTAAAGCACCTTTGCATATATACACTTAACTTAAGTACTCTCATGTTATGTTACTTTATTCCTTCATTTCACTACACAACCCATTATATTTATTCAACAACTAGAGTTCCTTCGTTGATACAAAAACATAAATAATGAAGCTAAATTATCTTCACTTTTACCAGTTACAATATTACAAAGGCCTTTCATGCTTCTGGTTCTTTAATAAAAAGTCAAAAATATGATTTATACCAGTATTTACATTTTGTGTATATGTTTACATTGAAGATTTTTATTTCCAGCTACATTAAGTGCTGTTAAATTGTGTTATTGCTGCCAATGCTGCTGAAAGAATGTCGTCATTGAGTCAGCTGATTAACTGCAAACTATTTAAAATAATCGCTAAATTGTTCGAGCAAGAAAGAATTCAGAGTTTTCTAGTACCATCTTCTTAATTGCGAGACTTTGCTGCTGTTCTGTTTTTTAATGATGTACTTAATTGATGTTCTTTGGACTGTTGGTCAGACAAAACAAGACATTTTAAGACATCACACTTAATTGATTAATAAAGAACTGGCAAATTATTATATTACTGTTAGTTTTAGCACAACTTCTTAAAAGATACAGAAACTTACAAGTACAAACACCGAAGCGAACAATAAATGTTGTTGGTTTTGTATCTCAGGAACATCGAGTGCCTTTCACTGCCCTTGTATGACAGTGAGCAGAGGTTGATGCTGCAGACGTCATGGTGCTGCAGAGGTGCTGACCTACCTTGTAGAGGCCAAAGAAGCCCAGGTCTCTGACAACATTCAGGGCACTGACCCTGGGGCCTGTAGTGATCTCTCCAGCCACCTGCAGACGGATCTTAACGATCTCCAGAGGATTGGTGAAAATCACCTGGGAAGCTCCAGCCTGCAGGATGCAACAGGGAGAAAATAAACAAGCAGCTGATGAGCAGAGATGGAGGCTTCTAAGTGGGTTTTCTGTGGTAAATGAGGTTACACATCTGAGGAGTGAACTCTGGGTGCAAATGGTAATGATGTGTAAGCATTTCTTCCTCGCAGGAATTTTTAAATTATCTCAGCGAACTTCAGCACAAAAGATACTATTTTTTCCCTCATTCTGATCTGATATTGTCAGAGAGTGGCCTTGACAGGAGGAGGAGAAGGCAGGCATTGATAGAAGAACAACTGGGGTCACGCTGGAGCAGGAGAAGTCCCGGCTCATGGTTGGGAGGCTCTGACCCTGGCACCAGCCCTCTGCCCCCTCGCCTCCCCTGAGGCACCTCCTGTGGCAGGGTGAGCGGCCCAGCCTGGCCTCACCCTGCACACTTCCCCAATTCACCCCCTACTCCCAGGGGAGAGCGCTGAATCACCCGGACGGCTCGGGGTCCAGGAGAGCGATGCCCTAAAGGCACAGCACCCTCTGACTCAGGCACATTTATCACCCTTCCCAAATCTAATCAGGCCCCAGGATGGCTGCTGATGACATTCAGGGCAGGGGTCTTATCTGTAAACATCCGAGCAAAGGTCTAAAAAAAGCTCTGGCACATTTAGTCATTTTCAGAGTGGAGGGGGAATATCCGCTGCTCTGAAGATTGATGCACTCGTCCCTTCTCTTTTATCTCCTTCAGTTCTCTCTTCTGGTGGAAGCGATAATTTAACAAGTTATCAGATTAACAGGACTTTAAGGGCTCATGAAGCAACATGAGGATGTGGGACACTTCAGAATGAATTAGGGAAGCCCATAGAGGGAAAATATTCTTAGCAGTGTGTAGTGGAAACATCCTTGTTGTCCTGCGTGAGGACCTGTACAGCGAGCACGCCTCAGGTATATACCGCGTTGTCAAACTCAATCACACTGAGCGAGACCCCGCTTCATCCAGGACCCTCCAGGGCCTCTTCCTCCAATTACACCCTGACAGGGGTCACGACCCCGCAGACCCCGATCCTCTGAGTCCAACCTGCAGCCTCGGCTCCACGGCCCGTCTGTTTCGTTTCAACACAGCCAGTGGAGAGGCCGAGTGAAGGAATTATATCTTTAATCCACTGTTGCACTCACTAAATGTTAGTGCAAATGAGCCAGGATTAAAAACAAAATACTGGGCATGGTTCCCCTTTTAGAGGATTCAGGATCTACAGTGAGCTTTCATGCAGCCACTGATGAGCTGACTCACATGCTTCTAATAAATGTGTCATTATCACTGATGAAAATACACTGATAAGTGAGGTCAGATGAGACTTAAATTAAACTAAATTTCTCAATAAAATTCTGATATGAATCAAAACACCACATCATTACAAATCAAAAATGAACAATTCACAAAGGTGCTGGTGAACTAAACTAGTTTAGGTCACCTGCTTCTCTGGCGGCTGTTTTTTAGGTGAATGAGCAACATTCACACAAAACTTCTGGACGTATTTTGCCTCTATAATCAGATGAATGTAGTTTTCAAGTACTTTATACTATACTTGCATTTCCACACCTCTACATTTCAGGGGGGAACTTGCCAGCTACAACAAGACGTTCTGAAAATGTTTGGTAATAACACTGTTAGACAATTATGTCCCAGGATTCTTATAACGTTTTTTGAATGTAAACGTTGCATTGCATTGAGAATGTCCTTCCATTGTTATCATGTAACATTGTGGGAATGTTTTAGAACATTTTATAATGTGTTACCTCAGCAACATTCCCAAAACATCCTCCGAATATTGCAAACAAATTGTTCTACTTTTTTAATATAATGTTTTATATAAAAACATTCTGTCATCTGAGGCCTTGATGACATCTTGAAAACATTTTTTGGAATTTTGGTTTGCGTTGTCACGTAATCTGTAGCCCTGACTACATCCTCAAAACATTCTGTGAATGTTGCAGTTTTGTCTTAGTTAACTGTTAACCCATAGTAACACTATTTGAAATGACAAATATTCTTTAAATGTTCTTTAAACATTACAGTTTTCTTTAAAACACTGACTTTGTAGGTAGGTTTAGCCGATGTTGTGGGAACATTCCCTGCTGGTTGGGATTGTAGTGAAAGCTACTTCATAAATAACATTTGTATTATGTATTGTTATAAAATACGCAACAGTAAAATACTTTTTATTCATAATGTACCAGTAATAATGAT
>OMNN01101410.1:0-43182 GCA_900302755.1 Chromis chromis
GAGAAGGGCTATGTGATTGTAGTTTGGAGCAAGAAGGAGGCTTCGAAGCGCGGGGGTAGGCAGGGTTGGGTAGGCTAGTTGGAGGGGGGTATCAGGGAGGAAAATTCCTCACTGAAACACCTCAGTACTTCCTCCACGATAGTTAACACCCCTCCTTCCCTTGCCTCCTCACCCCAAACTGGCTGCCCATCCCCCACTATCCTCTCCCATTCGCTCTCCCTCTCCTCTCGCCTGCCACCCACACCCAACACAACCACGTGATGGATGGCTGAGACTGCCCACCCATAAGCCTTTGTGTTGGTCATGTGACCAGCCTGCCTTGGCAGAGTGGTGCCCCCTGATGCAGAACTGAATGGCAGGGGAGTAGGAGGGGTGCACAACAACCCAAGCCAAGGGCAGTTACTCTCTCTGGGAGGGTGCAAGGGGGAATAAGGGGCATCACGTTCCCTCCACAGTAGCAAACTTCATTTGCCTGTTAACCCCTCACACTCAGACTCATACAGAGGGTTACACTTCACTTTTTCTATTTTGTGGATCCAAACTGGGACTGATGTCAGCTTCCAAATGCAGGAAGGTGAAGTCTTTATACCTTTGCTCAGTTAGTGTGTGAAAGGGCATCTGTCAAACGGTCCTGTGAGGGTTAACTGGGCTTTGAGCTAATGTACCATGACCTTTGTGTAGGATTTATGTGTGTGTTTGTGGGCACAAGTGAAAGAGAGCATTTGCCATTGAACAAGTTGTATTTGATTAGAGAAAGGTAGATTTATTGCATGAATACTCTGAGTTGGCTGCTCACCTTAGAGACATGATGGCTGCTGCAACAGCCTTGTGCACAAAGAAGGTATGCGTAGACTGAAACTACTCCCATATCCCACATGAGCTTACTGGAGCTGCTCTGTTTGTACATAGGAAGGGTACAATTTATCAAAAAAGACTATCTACCAGAAAAGCTGGATCTGTTTTTAAAGTGTCTTTGCACAAGGATGTGCTGAACTTTGTGGATTTTAGGGTGTTCCTGTTGCACCTCGTTCAGCCGTTGAACTTTGGTGAGCTTTCGCTGGTCTGTGCGTGAGGTGTCATGTCGAGGCAGAGTGACTGGGAGAGTAATTGCCCTAGAGCTGTCCTCCAACACTGCATCACCACTTCTGTGTTCGAGGAAAGGAGGGAGGGGAAAACTCCTCCACAGGAAGCTTCGCCATTTTGTATGGAGGCAAGGAATCTGGAAGTGTAGTGAAAATTTTAAAATCCGCATTCTCATACAGGTGTGTTTCGATCTGTACTGTCTTTCCATCTTTACCATGGAACATCTGTTGAACCACCCACTTGCCCAATTATCAAGTACACTCTTATCTTGGTGAGTAGTGAGTATTTGAAGCTACAGAGGCAGTGGATTAAAGAAATACAGAATGTGCTCTCTCTGTGGGGGTGTGTCTGAAAGAGGGGAAGTGAGACAGAGTTGCGTGGGGGAGGGGAAAGAAGGAGGTAGGACAGGAGCGCTCCCAAAAAGCCACAGTGAAGAAGCAGACCGAGCTTGTTTGAATGCCCTCATAAATGAGATAGCCTTGAGTTTGATGGGGCAGGGGAGTTGAGGAGAGGACTTGATTTTTTAAAATTCAGTATTTACAAGCACATCTGGACTTTAGGGGCTTCAGCTGAGTCTTTTCACAAGGCCTCATCACTACCTGTGCTGTTGATACATTACCTGGAAATATCCGTGAGTGCTTGGTTTTTGTCCAGCTGAGAGGAAACTGGCTTGTACTGCGTTTAGTAAGACATCCGATCTCCTCCCTCATTTTTACTTAAAGTTTAAAATTGTATGCCACTAAATGAATGTTCAGTAAATTACAGGTGTATCCCAATAGATGGTTGTTGATGAACTAACACACGTTTTACTCTTTTATTTCCAGGATTTCCCTAAATACTGCAGTGAGAACCACAGGAGGACCTATGGACAAGTCCCGCCATCGTCCATCCCCCATGCCTGGTCTATAGTCAACGAGAAACCCATTTTCTCTCTGACACCCTGCTCTCAGCCATTTGACCGACCCTCCCCACCCTGTGGTCACACCATGGCCAGCAAGAGGAAGTCTACTACTCCTTGTATGATCCCCAGCAAGATTTTTCGCCCCCCTGAAGAGGTTGAACAGGACTCTCCTGTTTTTCTACATCAATCCAGGATTTCTGGAGGGGACAGACAAAGCCCTCTGGATCCTGGGGAGTCGTCTAAACCAGAGGCGGGGGACGCTGTCAAAGACGGCGTTGGCACTTACACCTGTAAGCCTTGTAACTTTGAAACCCATGACCTTAACTTGTTCTTGGATCATGTCTACACCGGGCACCCAGACTTCCGTGCGGACCCCAGCTTCTTTTGCGTGAGCTGTGGGGTCTCAGCACCAAAGTTTGAGGGGCTGGCCCTGCACAATGCCAGAGTTCACCCCAGCACATTGAACACCACTCTGCAGCTGAGGAAGAGGGACAGGAGACTGGTGGTAGAGCAGCATCTGATGACGGGGGCAGAGACGGGGAAGGATAGTGAGATTTCCATCACCAAAACGCCAATCATGAGAATGCTGAAGGGCAAATCTGAACCTAAACGGATTGTGGTGTCTCACCCGGTCTCCGATGAGCCTTCCTCAGACCCAAACTCCAGCTCTGCATCTAGAGAGACTGAAAGAAAAGAAACTCCTGCAGTGACAGTCACTCATGTCCCTACAATTGTCCACAATGGAACGACCAAGGTCACGCTGCCTTCATCGATCCAGATAGTCAATGGCTCAGGAGCATTACCGATGCTGAAGACGCCCATCACACAGGTAAATGTTAGTTTTTAGTGTAGCTGTCTTGAAATAGTCTGTTTTGATTTAAATCACATTAATTTACATTCTGTAATGTGTTTTTCAGGTTGTTTCAGTTGTTCAAAACAGGAACCTTCACCATTCTGCACCAATCACAGCCTCTTCAAATGTTTCTTCATCTTCCTCAAATTCGTCTTCAAAAAATCTCCCCAAGGTATTTGTTGTTTTTCAGTCGACCAGTGTTGTGAAAGTTACATGTGGATATTAAGTAATGTAATGAGCTTCACTGATTTTCCCCTGCAGGTAATGATACCTTTGAGCAGCATCCCAACCTACAGTGCCTCCATGGACTCCTCTTCCTTCCTGAAGACCTCCTTCAGTAAGTTCCCGTACCCCACAAAGGCTGAGCTCTGCTACCTGACTGTGGTCACAAAGTTCCCCGAAGAGCAGATCAAGATCTGGTTCACAGCTCAGAGACTAAAGCAGGGCATCAGCTGGTCTCCTGAGGAGATCGAGGAAGCCAGGAGGAAGATGTTCAACACCATAATTCAGACAGCACCTGCCAGCTCTCAGAACCAGACCCACAGTCACCACAGCCCGGCCCAACACACAATCACAGTCCTGCCTGCCTCACTGGGGGCCACAGGGATCCCTCACATTCTGCAGGGATCTCTTGTCAGCCAAGGAGGGGTAATCGTCACACAGCCTGTAATGGCAAATGGTATCCAGGTTAGCAGTGCTCCTGTGGCCCTGGCTGTCACACCTAAGCCCCAGGCAGCAGCCCGCCCCATGATGCAGGCCCGACCTGCTGCTGCCCTGGTGGCAGACAAAGGCGTCAGCATGGTGGTGGGGACAGTGGGCAGCAGCAGTACAGGCAGTAACATCATTAGCAGCAGTAACAGTAGTAGGAGTGGGAGCACGAGCAGTATTATTAGTAGCAGTCAAGCTAGTGTCATCAACCTCAGTCTAGGAAACAGTAATCATAGTAATACTAAGGTGAGCAGTGTCAATGGCAAACACAGCAGCACGAATGCCGACTCTGACAAGAGCAATAGTAAGGTTACCAGCCATGTCAATGCTAAGAACACTGATATCAGCAAAGCCAACAACACCAGCATTGTACAGAGTGACAAAAAAGCCACAGACAGCAAGGCTATTAACAGCAACAGCAAAATGGGCAACGATGGACAGAGGAGCAAAGATACTAACGGTAGCAGCAACAAAAATAGCACAACTAGCACAAGTACAGATGATGTTGATGCTTCTGCCATTGACTCCCCACCTCTCAAAATGGAGGAGGCTTCTTCCCCTGCCTCCAAATCTTCTTCGCCTTCTCCTGCAGCTCCTCAAAGCAGCACACCTGGCTCCAGGACACCTGTCAACGCATTGCTGGACCCCAGCAACAAGAGCAAGAAGTCTCAGGAGCAGCTCAGTGCTCTGAAAGACAGTTTTCAGATGAACCAGTTTCCTGACCTGGAGGAGGTGGAGCGCCTCATTGCTCTGACAGGGCTCACTGTGCGAGAAGTTCGCAAATGGTTCAGCGACCGGCGCTACCACTTTCGTAACCTCAAAGGTGGCCGCTCCAGCACAGGGGGACAGACTAAACCTGTCACTGCATCTGGAACAGGGAGCACATCAAGTACGGCAGGAAGCAGCGCCACCGGTAGTGCCAACCCTGTCGATTTGTCAGAAGGTAACAGCAACTCTGGTGCAAAAACACCCCAGCACAGCTCTGCTCCCCTGAGCCCAGGTGCTACACAGACCCCCACTTCACCTACCACACCTTCCCGCCGACTCCCCAGACCACCATCTCCTGATTTCACAGCCATCCGCTACAAGGAGAGAGAACCCCACCAGGTGAGACTCAACCTTTTTTGTGTTATAAGCTGTGGGGATGAAATGCTGAATACATATTTAGGGTGGTAAGTGTTTTCCATGTGATTACCTAATTCTAAGGCTTTTGATTAGAGAACCCCACTGCTTTACACATCGAAGTCTGTTTCTCCATGTTGAGGAGCACTGCTTCATATGTGTAAGAGGTTGCATGAAGGATTTTGTGGCTCCTGAGGGAGCTGCAAAGTTTGTGTCTGTCTGGGTGGTGTCAATTCAGCTAAATTAGTTGCTACTAGCATAACACACGTGAATGTCCGGGTGACCTGCGGTAAAGTTTGACTTAAAAAGATAACATCACTGGTTCTGCTGGTTTGATTTTGGTCCTCTTTTCCACTCCCAATGTTAGTTCTCTGTTTAGTTTATGAAAGGCATGAAAATTATGAAAAGAAGTCATCACAGTTTTGGAGACGCAAAGATGATGTCTTCAAATATCTTGGTTTGGCTGACAAACGGTGTGAAATCCTTTCTAGTTTATTAAGAGTGATTTTTGTTTGATAATTGAATGAATATATATTTTTTAGATTGAGACAGTAAATTTAAATTTCTTGAATAATCAAGTAATCATTTTAGTTGTACTGAGTTTGTTCAGCATATTGACCTTGTCTATACATCTGTTGTGTTCAGGTTAAGGCGCTAGAGACCAGCTTTGGCCAGAATCCTGACCCGGCCGGAGAGGAAGTGGACAGGCTGCGATCTGAGACCAAGATGACCAGAAGGGAGATCCATGGCTGGTTCGCTGAGAGGAGGAAGAGAGTGGCAGCTGAGAAAAAGAAAGAGGATGCAGAGCGAGCATTGAGAGAGGAGGAGGAGGAGATGGAGGTCGATGGAGAAGAGAGACAGAGAGACGATGGTTCAGGAGAACTGAAAGTCAACCCTATTAAAATTAATCTGAAGATGCTGAAGGTGACGGAGGCCAACGGCAAAGCGGAGGGTGAAGGGTCGGATAGTCTGACTGTTCTGCCTCAGTCCGGCAGCACACCTGCATCCTCCCCGAGCTCCACTTCATCCTCCACCCCCAAACCATCCCAGTCCTCCACTCCAACACCCAAACCGTCCCACTCCCCCAAACCCACAGCCATCCGAGGTAAGAAGACAGCGGACCAGCTACACCTCCTCAAACAAGTCTATGCCAGAACTCAGTGGCCCAGCGCTACTCAGTACGATGAACTGATCTCAGCTACCGGGCTGCCCAGACCTGAAGTGGTGCGATGGTTTGGAGACTGCCGTTATGTGCAGAAGAATGGCCAGCTGAAGTGGCTGGAGGCGTACCAGAACACGGCTCTGGAGGAGGACCTGCACGAGGAGTACACGAAAATCCTCCAGGCTCACCTCAACCTCCACGGCAGGCTGGAGGAGACACAGGTACTGATGACAACAGACAAACATTTTTTCAGTAGTTCAGTGGCTCTGGACAACTGAAACCTGAGAAGCAATTGATTAATCTGCACGGCTATGACAGAAGATATGAAAGCATATGTCAACACATGTTTGTAGGAGAAAATATACTCAAAGTCTCGTAAAACTGAGAGATGCATATCTTTAACTCCTTCAAAACCACTTGTTGTTGCAGAAGATATTTTTGTGGCTCAGATGCAAACGACTAAAGCCACACTATTGATAGAAAAACATAAAATTTCACTTCTTAAGTGTATTATAGTACAATCAGGGACAGCAGCGAGCTCAGTAAATCTACTTTACCAGAGTGTCTGTGCTTTCCTGGTGATTTGAGTTTTATTTATAAATCAATTCTTTTAGTGCAAACCTGCAAAGACAAAAGTCTACTATCATATCAAATCATATCTTTTAATCCGCACAATTCAAAGAAAATGTTTCATTCACTTAGTGCTAGACTTAAGCCCGATACACCTTTTGTATACTTCTCTAATTGGATAGAGGATTGTGTGTGGGGTCACGTCACCAGGAAGCTGTGAAACTATTTAAGCCTACACAAGTCTTTGTCAGAATTTGATTGTCAGAACTCAGGCCTTGGATTTCCTGGACTCAGAGGGTGTCCTTTGTTGGTTGAGTATTACTTTGATACTAATTGATCTCACACTGGGAAATTGAAGCATCATGACGGCAAAGAAGAAATGCAAAATAGATGTGTGGTATAAATCGGTGAACTGAAACTAATACTGCAAACATACAGCATGAACATCTCCTATCCAGTGTTTAATATTGAACAAGAGAGAGGTGCACAGCTTTGTAGACAAAGCACTGACTGTAAATGAATTCTTTCTAATTACTAATTACTAGCAAAACATTTGAATTCATATTTACTAGGATGTAGTAATAAAATATTTACCTTTTTGATGGTTTGATCTTATTCATCTTCTTAGTATCAACTGTCCATTATTGATATTCAGCTACCTTTCAGATTACCCTCAGATTTAGATGATTAGATTACTATGCCATATGTATGTATTTTTTTCATATCAAACTTATTATTAACTCCAACTTTGTGGTTTTGTTCATATTACTAGAAACAAACCTAAACATAAACGATAAAAGCAATATTAATCAGGTAATTCACATTTATTAGAATCACCAGTCTAAAATAAAATGTTTTTGCAGTTTGCACATTTTCTTCTCTTAGGAAATTGTTATTATCCAGGTCTGGAGAATATTGCAGTTTCAAAGTGTAAATAGTTTGAAATATGAAAAGGTACATGTGTGTGTAAGTAAATATGTACATCCATAATAAAACTGTATGGAGCAGACGACATGACAGTGTAGATACTAACTGCTGTTGTAGGTGGACTTAAAATAGCCATAATCTTTATTATTGACTGTTCTTTATGCACAGTTGCAGGAGCTGGCTGAGACGAGCGGTCTGACCGTGGACTTGGTACGACATTGGTTCTCTACCAAGGCGCCTTTGCACAGGATGGAACAAACTGCTGCTGCCGCTCATACGACGGGAACGAGACCGGTCGCACCGGCAGGCGTGGCAGCCGAGCAACGAACAACAGGATCCTCCCCTCAGGAGCCGCAGCCAGGAGGCGGGACGGAGGTGAAAATGGAGCAGTCGGTGTGCGGTGTCGCAACAGAGGCAGAGGAGGCCAACACTGACGAGACTGTGAATGCTACTAAAGGTAATCTTCATCACGATACGTACAGTGACCAAAATGATGACTTCATTAATCATTAAGCGTATTAAACGCTAAGAAAACCGAGAAAATTACATTAAAACTCCCTTGAAGCTGACGATATAATAATCATATGCCTTATACAGTCCCAAACCTCAACATATTCAAATTACTGTTACGTATGACAAAGAAAAGCAGCACCTTGTCATATGTGAGAAGCTGGAACCAGAAAATGTTTTATTATCAAAACAGTTCATTCATTTTCTTTGTTCATTAATCACTGTAGCTCTATAACTGGTTTCACTAGACTTTTTTTTTTAGGTTTGGGGGGTATTAAAAGGTGATAAACACGGCTGAATCACCACCATAATTTTTCACAATTATCTCTCGGGTGACACGTAAGTGTTAAGGTGGAACATAAAAACACAGAATGACTGTAATAACGAGTAATGAGGCATGCTGTGACAGGAACTTGGTTCAAACCAGTATATGCCTACCCTGTACACTGGGGATGATATTGAAGGACATTTATTCATGTTTTGCGGAGAATGTTTTCAGGGTGACAGATTTTTTTTTGTTTGTTTCATTTCTACAGGAACTGATTGAAGAGGCCTTTTGTGTGAGGATGGAGTTCACAACGCAGGTGGTCTTTGTTCTGGGAGTCTGACTAAAAGACGGCAGATGCGTTTGTAACAGGATCACTGGATGGAAACGGATCTTGAAAGCATCCCCCCCCCCTCCTCTTTCTCTCTCTCCCTCTCCCACTCACACCCCTAGAGGTAGGGATGACCTCCCCCGTTACATGAGATGGACGTTAAAGCCACTTTACTCTCCGTACCCACCCATCTGCCCACCGCCTTCCCCGTCTTCTCCTGTTTTGTCCAGGCCTCTGCTAAACACACACACTCCAATACTCCCCCGTCCGCCATTTTCCCTTCAGGAGGAAGTTTCAGTAGAGACTGAAGTGCAGGAGTGGAGGAGGTGGTGGAGTGAGGGAGGGAGGGGTGATGGCGTTTTGCTGCCTGCTGTGATGGGAAAAAGGAAGAACAAAAAAAAAGGAGGGTTGACATGCAGGCAGAAGAGGAGGAGAAAAAAGGGAGAAGTGTGGTCGAGTTTGAGACCTCTGCAGATGCTGATGGGGGTTGGACAGTTATCGGCCGAGCCAGGGCTCAGACGGACTGTTGAAGACTATGTGGTTTGTTTTGGGGAACGAAAAACGGCACAAGTCTTTGCTACAGGGTGCTTGCCTCGGCCTAACAATAAATCAAACAAACCTTATTTTTCCATTGTCTTCAAATTCTTTTCTATCATGCACTCACAAACTTTGTATTTGCAGCTTACTTAAAATGTGCTAGCTAGAGACTGCTCACAGCGCCGTATGTGAAACGCAGCACTGACGTTCATTTGACCATGATGTTGATTTTTAACATCTTTGTTCTCACTTTTAATTTCTTATCTGTACATACTCTTTGTTTTAAAAGGATCATGAGGCTGTTTAATATGGGAAGACATCTGGAATAGTTTCATCCAAAGAGGGCAAGCACCCTGTTGTGTCTAAAACAAATGAGAAAAAAAAAAGCGACACAATATATTAGACTATATGGAATATGGTTTGTGTTGTAGCATCAAGTGCTTCTTTACGTCACTGTACGTACATTTGTTTTTATGGAACTTTCTTATGAAATAACTTTGATTGTAAAAGAACTGTGAACTTTTACCAGAGTTCCATACTTAGGCTTGATGTATAATTTTTACAAATGGTATTTGCAGAATAAACAGAATGTAATACATGTGTGGCTGTGCGCATCATTGGCCTAAGTCAGCGCCCCCATATGGGGCACAGCAGTGGAAAGATAATAGAAGAATGTGGGTCAAATGTGGCCCTCAAACAAAAACATTTGGCCCTGTGATGAAAACGGAAGATTTTGGTTTAATATCATTTAACCCTTTGATGTAATTTTTTATAAATCTGCAGTAAATATGAAAATACAAGGCTCATTTAATAATAAAAAGATGACCTTGTTGCACAATATATCAAGCACTATATTGTCTTGTAACACAGAATATATCACTAATGGTAAATATCAGATCTATTCTGAAAGACAATCCTTTAAACAAATACAGGTAAAAAGTCCCGTTATCTGCTCAAAAAAGGACAATAATGCTTTGGTCAAAAGTGAGACTCCTGTTAAAGGCAACACATGATCCCCTTTTTGCATATTTATCTGATTATTCTCGAGATTTATTGTTTAATCTATAAAGTTTAACAAAAGAGGTGCCCACAGGTCCTTAAGGTCGTAATCATAAATGTAATCTTATTTAACAGATTTTCAGCACTGCAACACTTTGTTCAACCTCTCAGGCAGCTCTTCACACATCTTGGACTGAAACTTTACTATTTGTTTCCCGTGATGCACCGTCTGAAGTTATTGATTTAAACCAGCTCCATGCCGCAGTTACATTTAAAAGACGATGAACGGGCCTCACTGCATTACATGAACATTTTAAGGAAAATAAAATAGAACAAAGTTGTATAAAGTAATAAGTATTTTATTTATTTTTCAGGCTTGAATATGTTTCATATGAAAGGCAAAATTAAAATGAATACTTTTCCTCTCCATAGTTTAGGCACATTACAGAAAGGCGATTGTAAATGAGACTGTCACTAACAAAACAGACAAGATTGGAGAAAAAAATAAAAGCACAAAGAAATTTCAGTTAAGGGCCCTGTGCACCCACACAAGTGCTCTTAGTTATTGTGGCTGATTAGACCTCATTACAGGTTTGTGGGAGGATACTTTATCCCTTTACAACACTAATAGAGTCAGGGACATATCAGTCAAACATGGTCTATACGTGCTCACACAGTGCTGAGAAGCGATCAGTCAAAATAAATGAAAACACCTGTGTGGGTGGACCATGAGCTGTGCAGGTGCTTTATGCCCACAGGGCAGGTGAGAGATGTGATGTGTACACAGATGGAGGCACATTGACATCAGCAGACAGGTCAGCAATAAGAGCAATGCAGCATTGGAGGGTGAGCTCTCCACAAAGACCATTCATTGACCACTGCAGGAAATATAGAAGTAATACAGAGGAGCTTTGGAATTAATATTGGGGGTGAAAATGCAACGAGTTTCTAAAGATTTTCTGAGACCTCAAGTATTCACACCTGACCCTGCTTTTACCTTAAATCATACCATATGGCTTAATTGTGTCTCAGTGGTCCAACACTGAGCGAGAATATTGAGCTTACATCATATAGTCGTCACATACAAGCAGAGAAAACACTGTTTCAGGTACAAACCTGTTAAGATAACACCATTGGTTACACATGAGCTCCGTCTGGGCTCTCTGAACACCTTTGCTACCCATCAGCCACGGAGACGCAGCTACAACAAAGTTTCAAGCTTAGACTCGGCCTGTTCCTCCCAGTAACGCTCTCACACCACAAAGGCAGGAAATAACATCTCTCTGCACTTCTAAGGGCACAGACATCATCCTCAAATTATGTTTTGATTGCCAAGTTAGAAAAACTTATGAGTAGAATGAAAGTAGCTGTGATCCGTCAGTCTGTATTTTTTTTTTTTGCACATTTCATTACAAATAAATTCATGGGCAGTGTAAATTTAACTACATCTTACGGCAGTGTAAATTAAATCCTCACAGGTTTCTTGGAAGCAGCTTGGTGCTGTGACCAAACTCACCAAGACGTGACAGCAGCACAAACACAAGAGGTTCCTCATGTCTTTGTGGTGCAGCTAAATACCCCAAGTGATTTCTTTTATGCCTTACACTGGCAAAGCAAACCTGTTCACAGGGTCACTGTTGGTCAATAATACTGACTTTCTTCTCTAATTCAAATAAGGTTAAACAAATATTTAGCATATTCTGACACCCGAACCCCTTTCACCTCAAAACAATCTGTTGGAATTAAAACATAGTTCTCAAAAATACTAAATTAAAAGTGTGACTTTTTTCATCCTACGGCTGCGTCGATGATGGGAACAACTATTGTTAACAAATTAAAACACTGAATAAAGTGGCCAGACCTTCTATTAAGACTTGAAATGTCAGTAAAAAATATCCGGGTTTCCAAAACACTGCATTAAAAATCCAGGGAACATAGGGCTGCATAGTTAATCCAGTAACTGTATTACAATATTACAATCCTCATCGAACTTTCTGTAATCCCAGTATTTATGGAATACCGATATATTTGAAACATTTACAAAGTTCTGTGTAAATTAATCAAATGTGAGTACATTTTTATGTTCCCCAAACCCACTATGACCAACAGTGACTGTAGATAATGATCACATTATTGAGCAGAATAATCAGGATACATGTATTTTATCTGCAGCCCTGTGAACTATAACTTTGAGTGAAAACTGTGCTGCCATGAACTACAAGCAAACATGTCGATAGTTGATGATGGCAAAAATTGGAAGGAAAAAAAAGGAACACAATTATCATTCACAATCAGACCTTTTACAGGTTTAACAATTCTCCTTGGTCCTGCTCATCACACAGTGAGGTGTTGGATTCCCTACAAACATCATCTTTGAGGGGTAAGACTATTAGTGAGGGAGACAGATGAGTGAATGTGTGGCTTGTAAAGGCGCCTGCAATGCAGGGAAATGGAATGATGTGCAGTTGTTTGGAATGTAAGTTTGAAATAAAAAAAAGCATGTTTGTATACTTGCAGACATAACATATGATGCTGCCTGGTCTCTCACTGCTTCCAACAGGCCATGACTTCTTCCCGATGCCTTAAAAAAATTAATATCACTCCAGGTTTAAGGTACGCGTTAAACAGGAGGTGCATAATTTCCTCCACAAAGCAGATAAGAGAGAGAGACATTAAAAATAGCCGTAGAGAGCCCTCATGTTTTACACATATACATTAAAAAAAATGAAAAGTCACATTATGAATGTTTAAAGGTTTAAATAATTATAATAATTAAAAACATGGAGACAGGAGCTCTTTGAGAGCAGGTCAGCTGCTGCTGTTCTCTGACCAACAGCACAGCAGGAATAAATATATCTATTCATATACGCCAAATAGAGAAGAGCAAAGAAACTTAACTGGAAACAGTTTCAAACTGATACCTTTTATAGCTCTCTCTTTCCCTCCTCTTAGCCTCCAAACCAAGCAGCTGTTGTGCACACCTGAAACACAAGAGAGTGCAACCCGCCTCACAGAACGACCAGTCCAGAGCTGGAACTTTTTCAGCCTTGCTTTCTGTTCTGCTGTGAATGTCGTTTCTTCTTCCTGTCCGCAGCGGTCAGCTTCCTCTCAGCGACCCCCCGCCCCTCCGATGTCCGAGTCCCTCCCTCTCGTCAGGCGAGTGGTGAGGAGGCTGGGCGGCAGGGAGGGGAGAGAGGGGGAGAGGGAGAGAGAGAGAGAGAGAGAGAGGGGCGCGTTTGGAGAATGGAGGGAGGGAGAGCTGCCTGAAATGTAGGCCAAAGCGGTGGTGGGCGTTTCCATGGAAACAGTGTTCACAGCAGTCAGTGACATCATCAGTACGGGGAGAGGCGACTGGGGTGGGGGGTGGGGGGTGCAACAGAAATGCGTCCTGATTGGATTGGACTTAGACACGATTCTCTCCGCCCACTCTGGTCCTCCGCAACATCCTGAAGTAAAGACAAAGACAGGAGGATGTCTGGAATCGTCTACGCCCTCACAACTCACTGCACAGGCATTTAAAAACCCCAAAACCAACACACCACACACTCACCTTCTGTTCTGTGGGTCCATGTGGTCCAACAGTGCCTCCTGGGACACCCTGAAGTCATCTAGAGGAGACTGGTAGCGGGATTCAAAGGAGCCCTCCCTCCCTCTGTAGGCCATGGCCTGAGCCGGCGACTGGGGCAGAGGAGACATGCTGGAGGAAGACGAGGACACTGGGCTCAGTTCCCCAAAACGTTCGCGTCCTGCCTGGGCTGATGCGGTCACTGACGTGGCGCCGACTGCAAGGAACGGGCTCAGAACCTCCCCGTTTTCATCCTGAAAGCACAAAGAGGAGAGAGAGGATCTACATAAGTGTCAACTCCAGAAGCCGCCGTTCAAGTGTCCATGGTTTTAGAGTCAAATACAAGTTTAATAATAATAAATAATAATAATAATGCATTGGTTTTATATAGAGCTTTTCTGGACACTCAAAGACGCTTTACATTGCATTATTCATTCACTCCATACTCGATGGTGGTAAGCTACATATGTAGCCACAGCTGTCCTGGGGTAGACTGACAGAAGCCAGGCTGCCAATCTGCTCCATCGGCCCCTCTGACCACCACCAACCACTCACTCTCTCACTGCATTCACCCAGGCTTCCTGGTGTTCCCTCATGGTCTCCCATCCAGGTACTGACCAGGCCCTTCCTCGCTTAGCTTCCGAGATCTGGCGTTATCGGGCATCCACAAGGCGGTATGGCCATTGTTGTTTAACATTAATATCCTATAAACTTATTGACATATAGACTAATTTTAAAGAATATCTAAACATTCTGGAAAATACATCCATGTTAGATTAGAAGAGTGATACCACTTTCAGGTCTGCACTGTAAATGTAAAGGCCAATTCGTGGTTTCCATCTGCAGACTCTGAAAGCAGACAGGCAGTTCAATTTATACTACAATGCGTGTCGGTCTGCTGCACAGTCGGTCATGTTGCCCCTCATATCAAACAAAGCAAAACACACAGGGCTCCAGTGGATGTTCCTGAAAAGCCGCCTGTGGCTTTGTACTTTTTCCACGATATAGCAGCTATTTACAGTTTGGACCATAGCGCCGTGGGTGGACATAGCACGGTATACCTGGAGAATTTAGAATTTTCCTCTGGTTTGGGCACCTTCATGTGAAAGCATGTACGAATCAAGGCACCTCCAAAGTCCAGCAGCAACTACCTTAATTACAACTCTACTAATGATGAATTATAAACTTGTGGATGACAGAAAATCTCCTCACACAGTCTCTCCTTTTAACAGGCACTTGTTTCCAGCACAATTTGTTTTTCTGGCAAATGCAGTCAGTGTGCTTGTAGTCACAAATTTTAGGCTGCACGCTGACATCCAATGAGGGAACCTGGGGACCCTTGTAAACTTTACAAGTGTACAAGGGTATACAGTAAGCATAGACTGTATTAGAGATGTTGATGTAGCATGTAGCGTAAAAAGTGCAGTCTTTCTGTTGGTCAGTTGTTGGCAACTCCACTGACTTCAGAAAGAAGTCAGATTGTATTGAAGTCTATGACAAAACTGCCCTCACCTGATTTGTTGCTTCAGTAAACATTTCCCTACTTAGCTGATGGTCTCAATTGCAAGTGTCCTTTATGTATTTTGTAAATGATAGTCCCATTTAGAGTAAAACAGACAATACCTGGCATAGCTACTTTGTGATATACCAGTTACTACTGTATTGCTGTGCATGGTGCATTTGGTTTCCCAGTCTGATCCACCCCTTGCTCCTTCCCAGCTCCACCCTCTCTTTCAAAAATGGTCACTTCTGGCTCCAATAAAACCCCAAAATGGCGACAGCCAAAATGCCAAATTCCAGGTTTCACATCGGTGTTTTGCCTGAAGCTCACAAATACACACGTCAGAATCAGCTTTCCACAGCAGAAAATGCCAAAATTCCAGGTTTCACATCGGTGTTTTGCCTGAAGCTCACAAATACACAGTATCTTTTATACGTCATCTTTTATAAAAGAAAATTAAGGATTTCCAGGGGTTATGTGACAGATTATCACTTAAAAAGGTGCAGTAACTTGTGATGTCTATGTACAGTAATTACCAGACGTTCATGTCATGGATATGCTTGTGTCTGCTTGGGCTGCTTTCTGTTTTCTCCAGCATGTTTTTGGCATGTGAGGTGCTTGTTGATAATACAGACATCATGGAGCAGGTTTTAGAACAAGCTCAGTAAAGACCAGTAGCTCACCCTGCCTCTGATAATGTCCATGTGGACTAAAAGAGAAGCCAACTCCAGATCCTCATTGTAGCTGTTCTTCAGAGGTACTGACCGGTAACCTGGTGCAATACAACAGACAGAAGCAAAAGGCTGTTTATCAGAGCAGTAATTTGCAAAAAGCTTTAGTTTCTTTCCAGAGAACACTCTGTTGAACACATACCTGTCTTGAGGCCATGAATAGGGAACGTGGCTTGAGCCAGGAAGTTTTGGTCACTGAACATGTCAATCTCATAGACCACAAAACGCAGGAAGGCAAAAGCAGAGTTGCACACTGTGAACTGGAATGGCTTTCTTGGCCATGTGGGATTCAGACCGTTGTCAGCTGGAGAGGAGAGAAACAGACAGAGAGAATTTGTAATCACCACTGGTGTCATTTCAGTAATTAAAACAATTCCCCCGAATCATTTTTCCTAGTTACTACATAAAAGCTGCATCACAATGTTACACATACAACTTCAGCAGAATTACACCAAAATAAAAACCGAAGTCCATAAAGGAAAAAGGGTTTTTTGCCTTGGCTCATTGCTTCTTCTGATACAAGAACCAGAATGCAGAAGAGATACCATAAATAAACGTGGGAACAGCATCAGAAACTACAAACCAACTAGTTTGAATTTATGCTGTATAAAAGATAAGCAATCGCTGTAAAATATGAGTTGGGTTCACGTCAGAATCAGCTTTCCACAGCAGAAAAAAACACAAGCAGTCTGTTGACTCAGTTATGAAAAGTTGCCCACATCAAACTGATGGCAAAACAATCTTAATAGCTTTACTGTATATAATGTTTTATATAAACATCTACGGATTGTGCACACAAGTAGCAGAAAAACAAATAAAAGAGAGAGAAGAAATGCTGCCAAGGTCCACACAATAATGAGTTGCAGTAATATTATAATCTTAAAATAGTAAAGTACAGGTTAAAGTCATTTTCCTGGCACCAAACACAACGCCAAATTATGTGGCAAACAAAATCTACACATGTAAGCATCAGATCAAAGAACCTTCTATTGCAGTGCTTCCTAAAACCAGACAGTGAACCCTGAGGAGAGCCGAGTGCCACAATTATGTCCTCGGTGCGCAATGTTTTCCCTTTGTTTTCCCACACATGGCTTAGTTGTTTGTACAACTTCCTGTTTTTCTAGGACCAGATCGGAAATTGCACAAGGGTAATGTATCCAGTAAACAGTAACTACTCATTTTTTTCAGTTGTGGCAGAGTATCTCTTTACTGGCCGAAAAACCCACGGTCAGAGCGCCACTCACCTTCTGAGTCCGTTTTTTGCTTGGCACTGTCATACTCTGCTCCGCACACCTCGATCTCGATAAGAGGACAAACGATGCCGCGTCCGTGCTTGGGCAGGTGTCGTGCACCCAAGACCTTCAGAAGAAAAGAAAAAGAAGAAAGTTCACATCTTTAGAATTTCTCATTTCATCCATTTTGACACATATATACACAAACAGATACATTGCATCCCCTCCACTCACAACACCTTACAACTCCTGTTTCTCTCTCAACTTCCATTTAAGGGATGATCCAACTTTTGGACCCACAGTTCCCAGAATTTGGAGGCTTTGATAATTATAAACAGAAGTGTAGTGTTACCATAGAGTCAGTTAGTGGTAAGCTACAACTTTAGTCCTGCTATATACATTTTGGTAAACTGGTACTATTTAAAGTATGACAAACCAGCTAGTGACAGTGAATGTTTGCAGGGTACCAAAGATGACCAAGGTTTTAGCTTGCTCAGTTGGATCTTTAAGGTAAGCCTTTAAGGTAGTTCCTTAATAGGGAGACACCACAATGAATGTTTGACAGAGAACCGTCATAGACTTACTTTGACACTAAAGAAAACCAAGTTCTGGTATAGTTATAAAGAGCTTCTTTTAAGTTGATTTCTACGTGAATGCACGGACATTTATTGTGATGGACACCACAGATAATAATATCCACGAGAAGAGAAGTTACCATAAATGTTAAAATATGTGTATGACATCCGTAACTTCAGATGTCACTGTGGTAAGATCCCAAGAACGAGTGCACATTTGTATGCAAACTGCAGCAATCCGCCGCTAAGTGTTGTAAAGTATCTCAATTGCCTCTCTGAGCTACGTGTTGCAGCCACTGCTCCAACTGATGACTGTGTTGATAAGTGGGGGAAACTAGAACCATTAATTTGCTGTTATTTTCAGACCACCAGCTTGCAAATGTCCCTTTGACCTCATGCAGTATTTGACATCATGCCCCCCCCCACTCAATCCCTCCCCGGTCCACCCTCTACTGTACCTCTATCTCTAGAGTGACTTGTTCGAGGCCTCGTAGTGTATGTTTGTCAAAGGGATCGAAGGTGTCGTCCCTCATGATGGGCGGCTGAAGGACGTAGCCGCTCCTTCCGTTCAGCATGAACAGTGCCTGGTTCATCTGCATGGGTTTGTCTGCATGTGAGCAAGGGAAGATTAAACAACAGACGAGGAAGGTAAAGAGTAAAGAAACTATGAAAAGAGATCTTCTGTCTGTGCAGCTTTATCTGCTCTGAAAAAAGGGTAAGATACCTGCTGTCTGGAAGTTAAGTGCTACCAGCTGGGACCCACAGAGCCACATGGGTAACGGGTCATAGTTAGAAGAGTCTAGTCTCTGGCCTCTGGGGTAGATTCTGGACAGCTGCAGTCGATTGTACTGCAGGAACCTCTTCCCCTTGATCTTGTTGACGTACTTCTCTGCCTTGGTCTCGGGGAAGGATGACATGTCCCGGAAACAGGCCCGCTCTGTGCCAATCTCTAAGGAAGGAAGAGAGAATGGACAGATCTAACCTACCTGTATCGGTACTGGATGTGTTCCCTTTTGTATAATTATGTTTATGGTATGAATTTTTATGTGCATGAAACTGCATGTTTGAAGTCAAGGGGGTGTATATAGTTCTTACTTTCTTCATCAAATGGCACAGGCCTACAGTAGATGACCAGATCTGATAATTCCAGTGCAATCTTCTTCCTCCTCTCCATCATCTTCCCCTCCTCCAGCTGGATCACAGAGACACCCAAATGTAAATACAGCAGCAACACCAACAGTAGCACACATCCCTTCTTAGTTTCTACTTTCTCCAAATGAAGCTTGAGGCTAATGCATGCCTACTTTCCTCTTTCCTCAGCAACTACTGCTCAGGTGCTTGTATTATACAACACTCCATATAATACAGCTTCCAGGTGTAAGAGTGTGTAATTGTGAGTCTGCAGAGTTACATTACTGACAAACGCCATATGCTCAGTCAGTGTTTCCCAAATACATTTTATGAGCATCATAAGGCAAACACAAGTCATGATTTGGTCTTTTAAATGCACAATGTGGTATGACAACAGTGTGACTGCATTTCCTGCAAGACATTTTATATGTATATTTACTTTGGCCTCTGTGGTCATGGTGACCTCACGGATCTTGAGCACCCATTCTTTGAGTTCTTCTTGGCTGCTGGCAGCGACTTCCAGCACCTGGCCTGTCCGCATAGAGGTATTTGGCACCAGGGAGAAGACATGAGGCCTGCTGCCTCTCCCTTCAGAACGCACAACTGAAGAGAAGACAAAGAAAAAGATTAGAAAATAGGAATGAAGGGGAAAAACAGGGTTTCACTTTGCTATTTTAACTTGCCATTCAAACTAGGATAAAAAATGTTATTCACTTGCAACAAAAATTAACTAAAGTTATTTTGAAAATTGAAAAAAATCTAAAAATCCAATAGTGAGAAAAATAAAAGCCTAAAATGAGAAGAATCACTGAGAAACAATATTGTTGTCAACGACAATTAGCCTGAGCTCCACTTGTCTCTTGGCTGGAAGCAGGATAATTTGATAATTTGTTATCAACCTCTTGTTGAGATAAGATTTGATTGGTCATGTTTTCAAAAAGGCAAACATGGCTAAAGCTGCAGCAGTGAGGCACAAAAGCCAAATGATGTGCACACACAAACAGCAGTACTGCCTAAAAGTTTTAGTGTCATCACTTTCTCCAGTGGAAAACAATGATTTCAACTGGTGTTATTCTGTCAGAGGTCCTCTGAAGGAAGCCTCGGAATAAAGTGTTCATTATGATATAATTAGGGCTTTCTCATACTACCACTAGATGGAGCCAACAGCCACAGAAACAGACTCAGGTATTAACTGTGGTTACCAGAGGCCACAACAATGCCAATAGCATGTGCCAGCACTAATGGGTATGTATTGACTGGATGGGAGGATGTCAATAATATTCCAGATACAGAGCTGTGAGAAAAGTAGGAACAATACTAAAAGCAAATGAAGAAGACCTAATAACAAAGAGGCTGATAATGGACAAAAATGACAGAAAAAGCAGTGCTGAGTTTGTCCCCTTGCAATTAAAAACAAGCAGTTAGGATATAATGTTTGTGCATAAAGCAGCCAGAAAAGCAGGTTGCCCTCTGGCAAGGTGACTGGATGCTCTGCAGCCCTGCAGCAGAGTCGAACAGGACGTGGAGGGGCCACTCACCGATCTGACAGGAAGACACGTCCACACTTCCTCTCAACAGATCTCCCAGAGGGCTGTTTTCGGTCATCTCCTGCTGGACAGAAAAGAAAGGAATTATTGAAGAAGTTGCATCCTTTTTTCAAGTGATAATCCACATTACATATGTATCTCTGTGAGAGTCGACAACTGACTGAGTGATGAGGCCTGAATCTCCCAGTGGAGGGAGCAGGTGCACTCATTTCACTTTAAATCTACAAATGTGTTGCTGTAGGCCTCTCTCATTTGGTGGGTTTGATCCTCACAGTTCTGTCAGGCTCTGCTGCCGATGGACTGATCTCCTCCACGTAGTTTGCAGGAAACCACAGCTGCTTCTTCCCTCCACAGTCACCCTTCCACCTAAGAAAAAAAAAAAGAGGTGAGAAGATGAGTTAAGAAGAAACAGGGTTGTGGTTTTGTAAAGAATTATTACACTACAGCCTTAATATGATGCCGACATTGATATTGTAGGTTTCTAGCTAATCCCATAGTCTCATACCTGCATCATTCACCCCTGTCACTGACTGGCTCTCTCGCACTACACAAATATGATCAGTCTAAATGGATAATTAAGAGCTACTTCCTGAATGGATTTTGCACTGCTCACTCACCATCCTCCTTCCTGTTTGTCCACATTAGAGATGATAGCATTCTTGGTGAAGGAGAGCTCATCGTCTCTCTGGGCTTTATACTCGTACATGGCTCTCACCGTGCACTAAAGACACAAGACAGAAAGTTTGGCACAGACATATTCACTGTTGTTATATGCAAGTCCAAGTGTCAGTGGTGCAGAGTTTAAATACATATGAACTTTTGAATAATGTACACTCACCTTGAATGTTGGCATTTGATTAGCCTCCACGTAAAAGCCTGGATTCCTGCCCTCATACAGTGACCCGTAATCTGGCTCCTATTGGACAACACGTTATGTGTTAATAGGTCTTTTCACTAGACTGCACGGGATTTTACCACTAAATAAAAACCATACAATAGCAGAAAATACTATCTTATTTTTCATTGACTGAATTATAAACCCAGATCACACTTCCTGTTTATGAATATCTAGAAAATGTACTGTAGACTGTAGAATGTGGTACTCACAGCAGTGCCTATCTTCTCCAGTGTGTCCTCATTGATGGGATAACGTAGTTTCATTTTGCGGTACAGAGGGTGTTTCTCATAGTAACTTATAAGATCTACAAGACTGTCAAACTCTGAGGTACCCAGCACCACGGTCTGACCCTCCTGCTGCACGCGACAGTGCTTTATCTTACCCTCAGCCCTGTAAAGAAACCACAGAGATAGTAATGTATAGTTGTCTAGGATTTGTAATTATTTGTCCTCCTCTACACTCATTCTGGTGAATGAGAAAAGACGTTAAGTGACACTTAATGAGGCAACAGAAGTGAGTTACCGAAATGAAATGGCAAAGGAGTTGGGTTCTGTTCTCTTCCTGACAAGGAAAGCCCCATCACGAGGAACCCTCATCAGCATGTTCTCTGCATGGCTCCTAGACAGACTGGCGTGATACCACCTGGGATAAACAACAAACATAGATAAGAGAAAACATAACTGCTGTTGTGCAACTTTATTTTCAACTGAACACTACCTTTTCATTGTAGATGAGTGTTACTGACCAGCCAAAAATGTAAATGTTATTTAAAGTTTACTCAAAATTGGGGAAAGGCAGTGAATCTCTAGTTTATGGAAAGATGTGGTTTAAAAAGTGAGAACACATCACTAAGTGCCTCACTGAAGGACCTCAGAGCGACATAATTTAATGTGTGTAACTACTTGAAGACTCACTCCTTGCTCTCGTGGGCATTGGTCTGAGGCACTGGCTCAGTCAGTTTCATCTCAAACTCGTTGCAGCGCAGCGCCACCTGCTGGTAATGGTTGATCAGGGCAAAGAGCGTGTCGAACACCAGGTTATCAGTCAGGTAGAACTTAGGGCTACCTGCCTCCTGACGAGAGTGGATACGGCAGTGCTGCACCCGCCCTGACCGCCTGTTGTGGAGATGAAAAAAGGAAATGAGAAATGACCCAATTTAAAAACTTTTACCTATAGTAGTTGTGTCACTTTGTTTATAGGCTAAGACCAAATGAAAGCTTGATTCTCTATGTTGACCTCTACCATACTGTGCTCTGAGAGTGTCTGTACATTGTTCCAAAACACTGAATAAATCAAAAACACCCTGATTGATTAGCTGTGAGGTACCTCCACTCACACAGAACTTATGCATTAGCAGACAGAAGGCTACTGATCACAATTCATACTGTGACTACAACCATGTTCAAATCAATGATGGAGATTGACATTGATTGATCAGCCAGTGTGTCACTTTGCTATTTGCATGAATTAACCAGACAAAACACGGAGCATGAGTTTACTGACACGTTGGAGAGTTTCCTACTAACACATACAGTATTTATGTGTGGATGTAGCTTTATACATGCAATAATCAATTTTCAACAAAAATCACATCATAGTAAAATGACATGTCACCGTGATTATGTTGTTAATTACAAAAAAGAAACACAAATTTCTAAATAATATCCTCGTCAATTTTCAGGTAATTATCCATTTTGTATCATTAATTTGCCTGATATTGTTAATACAGCACGATGCTGCTAAACAAACTGTTGAAATATAGAAATGCAGAGAAAGTCTTCACATATTCTGAATGCTAAACTCTGTGTACTCTACCAGAAAGACAGCGTGTAGTCGCCGACAAAAGTCTCGCTCTCCCGGACCAGGAAGGAGCCATCAGGAGCTCCAGTCTCCACACAGTACTCAGACAGCAGCCTCTCGGCTATCTGCCGCCCATCCCGCCCGGCACCAAGCTTTCCATGGAACCATTTCTCCGTCACGTGCTGGTCCATACCATTGGACACCTGGGAAGAGTAGAGATGTTAATAAACTTACAGCTATACAATTTCAACTGTGCCCTTACCGCTCCTACTTTCTTGATCAGTTCCTTATACACCAGTTTGATTACTTTAGTTCTCATAATGCATATGTGTAAATTAAGTACAATGTCATGTACAAATTCAAAATCACTTCTGCATAATTCAACAGCAGATCAGGCCTACTAACCTCTCTGTGCTCCTCCTCATCATCATTACCCTGGTTACTGGAGGTCTCTTCTGAGTAGTAGATCTTACTGCTGGTCAGGACAAAGAAATGAGGGTACCACTCCTGGAGGGAGAAAGAAAAGACAGTTTGCTCAAATGGTCAGATAAAATATTAAAAAGGATCCATATGCTGCGCTGAAAAGTGGCCCAAGTAGACAAGGACAAAGAATTGAATGGCCCAAGAAAAAATGCTTATAAAGTCAAGGCTTTGCTCCAAAAGACATAACTCGGTTTTAAAAATGAATGTTAAACAGATAGGAATGGTAAGCTGCAATATGAGGATGTGTCTTGGCATTATTATCACTAAAAACACTCCAGAGTAAGCAACACAGGTATGATATATGAACTGTCAGTCCTGTTGTTCAGCATCACGAGGCATCCAGGATCCATTTATACACTGTGAGCATGCTTACATGGTTAATGGGATCTTCCAGGTACAGGATGCCATTTTTGATGGAGTTGCTGATATCGTTCTCCGAGTAGGGAGTGGAGGTGGACACCTCCTCATAAGCACTGCCCTCTGCAAGCTTCTTATGCTGCAGCATAAGGAAAAATGGGAGAAATACAGTCAGAACACTGCATTTGTATAACACTCATTTCATTTTATTATTCATTCATTCATTCATTTACTTTTCCTGCTGAAAACAAATAGCACAAAAGATCAAGTGACTCAAATGGCCCCTGACCTTGATGAGAATCTTCCTTTTGAGCTGGTTGGGTGAGGGCAGGCCATCTGCCGCGATATCCACCGCCTTAGTCAGTAGCATGTCTCCAAACACCTTCTTAAAGTGAGTGGCCATATTCCTCTGCTGCACAATACTACAGTGGTCCTCGATGGACAGGATGATGGGATAACTGTGTAAGGACCACAGATTAGAACTCAAAAGAGCTGCAACTTCATAGAAATTCCCTCTTTATTTTTGCTTTGATGTGATTTTCTTATCCTTTTTCCTCACACACTACAATGGCAAGTGTTGCGACTGCAGCCTGTTTGCATTGTTTCTGCTGACATTTATGTGTGCCATCCCTTCATCTTTGTCATCTCTTATCCTGTCATCATCTCTGACGGCTAAAAAAAGAAAGGAGAATGGAGACTCACTCGGATGTGACGAAGGCATGCTCTTTGATGGTGGTCAGGACGTCACAAAACTTGATTTTTGTTGTGAGGGTGTGTCCGTGGTAGATGACTGGCATTCCATCTGGACCATCCCAGCAGTCCACTGAAAAAGAAACAGACACACAGATGCACGACACATTATTTCATCCACCACACTTCAAGTAACAAGACAGTAAGCGTACATGAATGCACACACATTACAGAGTGACGCAAGGACCTTTAAGCATGAAGATGCACAAATTTGTGACGTAATGTTTACTTTTGTTTGAGGTTATGCGATCCTTCCACTCAAAAAAAAGACAATCCTATTCATAGAAACCTGCTTGACAAGGGTTTGGTGTAAAGACGTACAGTACTGTTGTGTAACAGTGGGCTTGTGTGTGGGTGAGGGTGTGGCGGCTGCATTAAAAGTAGAACTGTGAGGGATAAGGAGCAGGCTAAGACAGTTAATTAGAAGGTTGAAAGTCAAGTGGTGGTGATTTACTGTACGTGGGTATAACTCTAGTGTGTGAATGTGTGTTTTCACTCACATTCGATACAGCGGCAGCCCATCCTCAGACAGCGAGCGTACGCCTCCAGGGACGACTCGCTGGAAAACTGGTCTCCTGTCAGGTAGCTAAAAATAAGCACTCAACATCAAAGTATGTACACAAAACAAACTCGCATCCAAACAGTCTCTCAAAAGGATTCACATGTCAGGGACTGCACCACAAATGCACACATGCGCTTTCAATGGTCACATAAACACAGCGATACCGCCATATCTAAGAGCTTTTTGTTCTCTTTTGTTGACTGGAATAAATACTTCTTACTCATTCAGTCGGTCAATTCAGACCTAATCAAAGCAACATGGGAAATTTTCATTCCGCTGCTCCAGTGAGTATTGTTTCACATCTAGTCCAGAAGGTTATCATTTGAACTGCCTTTCACACACTTTTCAATTGGAGGAAAAATACATTTTCCTGCAAAATACACGCCTGGATCTCATTCTGGAACATGATTGTTAAATAATACACTTTTATCTGATGTATGAAGTCAGTTCAAAAGCCCTCTGTGGGCAGAGGTTTCAAGGAAGGATGCCAGGCCTCAGCGTTCCCAGGGCCTAATTACAAGTGGGCGAACTACTTGTATGTATAAATGCCATCCTTACGTGTTGTGCGAAGAGGAGATCCAGTAGTGGGACAAGGGGTTGTTCATATTCTCAGGACACACTTGGTCCAGGGAGGAATCCCAGATGGTGTTCTCTTTGGAGAACAGGTACGTGAGGAACTAAAGAGGACAGAAGAGAGTTGTGGAAATTATAGACCACAAGTGATTAAGCCCAAATCCGTAATTTACAACTTTGCTTCTAGAGAGTCAGCTGTGAATGCAGACTTCACGCCCAAGACTACCTCAAATTTATAGCAATGTAAAGTAGATGTGACAATGTAAAAAGTAATCCTGTCCTGAAGGCTCAGGAATTGTGTAGGGCTTTAACGGGTGGCAGAACACATAGTTGTATGCGTGGCAGGAGCCCTCATGCAGGGGCAAACTGCTAGGATCTGATCAAGCCTGGACTACAAGGACTGCTAAGTCTGTGCTTGCACCAAAGCTATTCTCTATAAATAATTTTGTGTCATATTTACAAGTGACAAACTGTTTCTTCATTTAAAAACAATTCTTGCAAAACCTAAATAAATGTTCAAACTAAATTTACATTGCACGTTTCATTACATTCGTCCCCCAAAACTAAGTAAGTACTGCAGCAAATATAATAGTATAGGCATGCATGTGCGTAACACCACCAGCGTGCATAATAGCTCTAAATGCCCTGAAAACCACGGAGCAGCTGTCTTGTGGACAAGTTAGTGTTCTTTAGCAAACTCCGTCAGTCAGAGGCATTAAAGCATTAAATTAAGACCTGATATTTCGTACATACAGAATATCCATCTATCCATTATCTATACACTGCTTAATCCTCTGTAGGGTCGTGGGGGGTGGCCTGGGGACTGTGGGAGGAAGCCGGAGAACCCGGTGAAAACCCATGCTGCATAGGGAGAACATGCAAACCCCACACAGAAAGATCCCAGGCCGGGACACAAACAGGGGATCTTGCTGTGAGGCGACGGTGCTAACAACGGATCAATCGTGCAGCCCCCATACAGAACATGCATAGGCTTAGTAATATGGATTTATTTATCAGTTACAGTTAAACAGGGAAAGGTTGGCTTTCATCCAACTAAGAAAGAAAAAACGGACAATGTATGATGCAAGAAGGTTTAATGTTCAAGTAATATTAAGAATGTTAAGGCTCATTCCAAGTTAACTGGCTATCTCAAAGCATGTAAACTTTGACACACATGGAGTAAATGATTAGTGTGAACACTGATCAACCACTGAGATGGGCAGAGTACTTGCATTCATGTCCATGAACAGAGCTGGAAATCTAGTCCCACAAGTCAAATTTCCACCAAACACCGCTGTCAGTTTGATGTGATAATGGTGAGCACTTTAGACTCAAGTAAGAATTCAGGCCTCAAGTCCAAAAGGTAGACACTTGAATTCAACTCAAACACTCAACACAAAAATACGGCACTACAATAGAATTACGGTATATACTTCACCCTGTAACACTGCTCAGTACAGGTCAACAACAATAATTTGTCTGTCATAATAATACTGTTACATAGTTGTCTGGTTTGGATCGGCCACCAAAGAGCACAGGCACAGACCGCAACGGACAATTAGGTCTGCAGAGAGGATAACTGGGGCCGACCTGCTCTCCATCCAGGACCTGTACCTGTCCAGGGTCAGGAAGCGGGCTGGTGACATCTCTGCAGACCCTTCACACCCCGCACACAAACTCTTTAAACTCCTTCAGTCCGGTAGGCGTTACAGAGCACTGTATGCCAAAACAACCAGACACAGAGACAGCTTCTTCCCCCAGGCCGTCACCCTGATGAACTCTCACTAGTCACAGAGACTCAGGAACCACTGTGCAATAACCCACACTGATGCATATTTGCAAAACTTGTACCACACTACCTCAATAACCATGCCACTTTGCACTCACACTTAAATACTGCTATTTATGGATGTTTATGTTAATATTATTATTCTTTTACCTTATTTTTAGTACTTAGTTTTTTGTTCCGTTTTCTAACTTGGCCTTGTTTTTGCTGAAGTGTTCTCCTTAGCATGGCCAAGGCCTGTACACCTACTATCCAACACTACATAACCTCAGGCACAAAGAGCGAGTACTAACTCCTGCAGGCTGGTTCACACCAGCTTCCTCTTCTCTTTAGTCAATCATAACTTTATGGTGACCACAAAAAGCTTCCCTCGCTTTCTGCAGAACTGTCATGTGGCGCCACAGTCAATAACCTTTTCTGTCTGTGTGGGAGGAGATGCTTTAGGCCGAGATCATGGCTATCCATGTCAATTTCTGAGCATCTCCCACCCACACCAACAACACAGGGGGGTATCGGAAAACATAACTTGCGAAAACATGCTTACATTTTTCCATTACTGAGCAAAGACCCAAAATAGAGCAAGAAAAGAATTGAGAAAAGGGGGGGAAGAAAGTATTAAGCAGTGAGAGTAAGTGTGTACCTCGTCTTGTTGAAAATAAGGCTGTTCCACTTCTCTCAGGGGATCTTTCAGGTAGCCGAACATAAACTCCTGAACCTTGTTGTTGTCTGTGGCCCAAATTTCCTGGATTTGTAGACAAACGCAGAGGCTTTGGAAAATGCAATCGAAACAAATCTGCGATAAACTAGGTCGATGTCCAACGATTGAGAGGTTACCTTTTGAGACTCCAGAAGGAAGCTCTTGAAGTCCTCTAGGGAGATCCTCTGTTCTGGTCTGTCAGTGAACCTGGCAGAGAAAGCAATGGATCACTTCAGTTGACAAACATCCGGGATGCAACAGACAGATTCACTGTGCATGTGTGAGTATCCAGTTTTGACCTACCTTTGTAGAAATGGGATCTCCATCTGAAAGATGGTACAAAAAGGAAAATTTCAGTTAGTCAAAGTGCTGTAGGTTTAGTGTATAGTACTAGTCATGTAGATGGACACACACATCCTATAGGGGGGAGGGAGGGCACTGAGGTCATCCATTTAATCTGACCCCAGCCAGGCTGCTTGCCTCCTCCTCTGTGTGTGTGTGTGTGTGTGTGTTTGTGTGTGTGTGTGTGCATCCTAATGGCCTCCACCACAGGGATTTGGTGGGTTTTTAACTGGTCCATATTGATCCTGCAGCCATTTGAGAACAGACAGATGGGGGATGAAGTGTGTGCTGGCAGGGCATCAGATGGGGTGTGAGGGGATGAAAGTGCTGGGACTATCTGTGGATACATAAAAGGACTGCACTTACGTTTTTCTGAGCATCAAACATGAGGCTACGATACAGCTGGGCAAACTGGCTGAAGGACACGTCTCCATTCCTCAACTCGGAGTCCTATGAAACAAATAGAGAATCATCAGGGAAAGGAAAATGGCCGTTAACGACAAATCATAAATCTTTAGCCTCTAACAACATCATAGTGAAAGGGAAGTGGGCAGTGGGAGACGGGAGTGTGAAGGGGGTCTCTGATAAGTAGGAGGACGTTACCGGAAGTTTCTCTCGGAGGAACTTCATGTTGGGCACCCTGTAGTTGACCTGGCTCAGCATGCTCTTCAGATCCTTACAGGATATCCTAAACGCATACACATGTTTTGTTGAAATATCAAACACAAACATGGATACGCACGTACAATACACGCATGTAGATACTGTTTCACCAGGGAGAAATGTAATTTAAAAGTTTACAGACATGCTGAAACTTCGTAAGCAGATGCCCCACATGCTCTGCTGAGTCGTTTTGGCTTCTCTACTACAACACAGCCTGGAATTTTGGCCTGAGCAGACAGTACCCAAACAGCGTAACAAAGGCTTTCGTCAGGGATGTAAGAGACAAACATCTCTGTACATCTCCTCCATTCTCTGCAGTCTGTTTCCTGCTGCAGGAAGAGTTGCTGGTGTGTGGCTGAGAGGTTAGTTCCTTCACTGCACCTCAACTGAGCTCTCTCACAGACACCTTGCTCTGGAGGGTACACTGAGGAAAAGGCACACAACTGGTGCGCCAAACAATTGAGTTACATCTAATTCCAACTATTTCTTGTGATCTGCAGTTTACAAATTGGAATTGGCTGACTTACCTGTCTTCTCTGTTGCGATCAACTGCGTAGAACTGCTTACGTAACCACCTAAAAAAAGAAGAAGAGAGATTTAGGAGATATAAAGCATTAAAAAAAACAGATAACAAGATAAAATACAGATAAATACCAAATGCTGTCTAATCACACAGCTTTTCAATACTTTGACTTTGGATGTGGTGTGTATTATAGTGTTACCTCTCTATCTGAAGCGGTGTTGGGGACTTCAGTGTGTCAGCCACGAGCCAGTTTAACCCCTTCACCCACATGGTCATCTCCTCATCAGATGTTGCTGAAGAAAAAAAACACACGACAGAATTTCAGAGTTTCTTTTCTTGAATTTCCAGTTAAAGAATTAAAAAAAAACAATTAATAAAATAGAAAAGTGTGAAAATCAGAGGTACAAATAGTAGCAAGAAATACATCTCTTTCTCTGCGTACCTGCCAGGCTGAGTGATTTAAGGCGAAACTCGGTGCCATACAGAATAACAAAGCAGTGAGCCTGATCCAGTCGTGCTGCTGAGTCCTCCACATAGCGCTCAAAGTCCCGGGATTTCTGTCCAGGACGGATCTCCTTGATTTCTCGAATGTCGACTGAGGAGACGGACACAAATTCAACCATGAGTGAAACAGAAAGTCGCCATTTCTTTACACATTCAAAAGGTGTCCTCATTACAGATGAGCAATATATCAACGTATGCAGCCATTTAAGACAAAGGAACGCTTCTCACATTGATTGCATGAGATAGGTGTGTAGAAGAAAGACTCACTGTCTAACTTGCAAAAATATATGATGATGGTGTCTGAAGTGAGGTAGTGTATCAATATATCAACATCAGTATTATAATCACCACAATCTTGTTATCAATATGGTCATAACAGGCAAAATCTTCTAAAATATTAACTAAATGAGGTTCAGCGGACTGAACTATTAAGCTTCACATGAGTGGAAAACTAAAGTTGCACAGTTTTACACCCCATTTGCCTGGAACTTAGGGGTGTAACAATACACGTATTCGTATTGAACCGTATGGTACAGGCACTTTCAGTTCCGTAGAGAGGTGTACCGTGGTACGGAAATTTTAAGACTATTAAGAATGGCCAATGTACAGAATTGTTTTAACTGTGAAACTTAAAACCTCTTAGTGCCCACAGTTGTGGCGGACCTTCTCCGTCTCACAGTTTCACAGTATTGTGGAACTAAAAGCAAGTAGGAGTTTCCAGTGGACCACAGGATGTGACGGACTGTTTATTCTCCTGCCGGCGCTTCTGTGATGGCTAGCGAATGGGATGGCTAATGCTAACAACAAGAAGCCAGAGCTGGAAGACGCTCCGCTGTCCGTTTGGAACCACTTCGGTTTCCCGGTGAAGTACGAAAAGGGAGAAAAACAAGCGGACAAGACGAAAGCCGACATTGTGAAGTGGTCCTCAACTATGCAACAGCAACACGTCAAACTTACACACTCATTTGTACATTTAATTTAATTTACTGAGTTGCTAACAACTCTTTGGTTTTAGAAAATAAACAAATGTTTGGATTATTTATGAGCATTTTTTTTTCATTTTCCCCCTGAGAACTGAACCGTACTGTGATTTTTGTGTACCGTTACACCCCTACTGGAAATATGATTACGGATGACGAAATCATCACAATGGCTACATAAAAACACTGAATTAGCTTCAAGCTTTCCATAAACTGTTTTCCAATTTAATTTCATATGACATTTTTCGACCGCTGCCTGAACACTAACCTTACAGCACACAGACAGTGCATGTATGAGTATTTTAAGCCCACTGACCACATGAAACGGTAAAGCACAAACCACATGTAGATGTACTTCAAGTTAAGACACACGGTAGCCAGATATTGCTAAATATGGAAGGTGATGAAGCTACTGACCTCAAATTAAACCCTGCCTTTTACCACTAAACTAAAATACTGATCGGAAAACAGGAGTCTGTGAGTCAGTTCAACAAACCAGTCTGAGAGGGGAGTGGTCCGTGCAACAGACATTTCCACTATGTGTGATGTTAAGAATGCTTCAAATGGTTTAATAAGACAGGGAATAGAGCCGTGCATTGGTTTTACTGGGGCTGAACGATTTGGGGAAAATAACTATAATACTGCAAAGTGATTTTTGATGTTTTAATTTATCATTCACTGTGTAATAGATTTAAAACATGTGACAGAGCACTGAGACATCATCAAAAGCGTAGCTAGGACAAGGAGAACAGCATTAATGTGTAAAACCACTGACAGGTTAGACCCTGGGCCAGCCGCGCCGCAGAATGCATGAAGACCCGGCTAAGTTGAACCACAGCGTGTATGCCCAAACCACATGGTATACATTGATCAGCAGGCAAACATAAACAACCCCAGAACGTTTCAAGGAGTTTTAATTAAATAAAATTGAATTAGAGCATTTTTTCATTATTAAATAGCCACACCTTGATTTGCTAATTGTTTCAAATTGCAATATGAAATTGATTAATTGTTCAACTCTAGTTTCAGGACAAGATTGTGCCACTGTTCATCTTAAGAAAAGACAACTGAAAAAAAAGACCTGATACAAATTTGTCTTGCTGGCATTAATCAGCAGTCAGAAACACACGAAACTGTAGGCTGTGAAGTAGCTCAGCGGGTTCCCATCAGCGTTACAGTTAAAGACCTACAGCGGGGACTCTCCTGCTAAACACACACACACACTCACACTTCTTTCAGCTCCAGCTCCTCTTCCTGCCCCCGAACCACACATCCTGTGCTTTTGTCGCCTACACACCACATCTGTGCTTGCGTATAGGTGAGCATGTGCACGCTCTCTTCTCAAGCAATAGTAAGTCTTCGCACAGAAATTTCACCAAGCTGAGCTCTCTAATCACACATCATATCTCAGTTTACTTTACCCGCTATACGGGCCAGCACACTTCCGCTGAGAGCACGGCAGCTCTGACAGGCCGATCTGTCAGACAACACTTTTCGTCATTTGAGTCAAAATATTTGGAGCCTGCCTCAGACAGATGCAGGAAATAAGGAGATGGCCAGAGGTGTAACCTTACCCAAAGAGATGAGAGGAGGTATCCTGCAACACACTTCCTCCTCCTTCCTTCCACACCATTTCCACCAGGCAAAACTACTGTCAATAAAATACCACTTTTAGAACCAAAGGGCTTTTTGATACCAGGCTTTGAGGAATGTTATGTTTTTCCACATATCTGCTTTTTTAGTTTTAACAGATGGAATACATGTTTTAAAATGTTAAATATCGTAGAAAGATAAGCAGCCATACAGGAGCTTTAGCTAAAAACAAAAATACAGTGCAGTGCTGAAACAAAGAGTAAATCACTTGACGGCTGTTTGTTTCCTCTGAAATGTGATGATTTGCTGCTCGTCTTTATTATACATACCACTGTAAATAAGAAAAAAAATAACGTTTGTGCATTGGACTGTCAGCCAACACGATGAAGAGGCACCTTAACATTTTTTTCACATATTATAGTCTAAAGAATTAATAATAAAATAAGTAATTACAGTGTTGTTATACAGTCTACAATTGGCCAAAATTTTATTTCAATTGAAAGCAATCTGATCAGAGCATAAGTAAACCCTCGTAGTTTCAATCGTAGCATCTGGACTTGCTTGAGTTAGCTCGAAGACATTTCACCTCTCATCCAAGAGGCTTCATCAGTTCTAAACTGACTGGTTGGGAGTTCCAGATTTTATACTCTTCAGGAGCCAATAACACTATTGAAGCTTTTGTCTGCTGGGCGAGTGTCCCTCATTATACGAGTCGTTAGGTCATTCCCTCTCACAATGGGGTTCGTTAGGGAGCTTTGTGGCCAGGTGTGAAAGGTGCCAATGAGCCACCTGGCCACAAGGGGACCTAACGAACCTCATTGTAAGAGGAAATGACCTAACACACTCGCATAATGAGGGAGGGACAACACTCACCCAGCAGACTGGAGGTTCAATAGCGTTAATGGCTCCTGAAGAGTATAAAATCTGGAACTCCCAACCAGTCAGTTTAGAACTGATGAAGCCTCTTGGATGAAGGTGAAACGTCTTCGAGCTAACTCAACCGAGTCCAGATGCTACGATTGAAACTATGAGGATAACCATGACCTGGATGACTGAGAATGTTCACAGACAGCATAAGTAAATAAGCTTTTAACACTAATTTGACAGTCTGACAGTTTGGTATTTGATGCTACAGACAAAAAAAGGAGGTTTGATCAATACCGATAGCTATTCCTCACTCTGTTCAATGTTTGCAGAGGAAGGTAAACTAAACTAAAACTCCACAATGTGGGTAAATCACCAAATTGCAATAATAAATGAACAAATGACATGACTTTAGAGTAAATAAAAAGCTAAAGGTGCATATCTTGCACATACGACTGCAGAAGTAGCCGATATTGTAGTCTTTGAATGTTTCTAGTGACTGTGTGGCCCAAAGCGTGACACTGTTTCACTGTGCACTTCCACATCAGCTGATCCATATCAGCTCCTTTGATAGCACGTCGGACAAAGTTAAGCAGAAGACTTTCCCTCTGACAAACTACTGCCAAGCAGCTACATGATTCTGTTCCTCTTTCCAACACTCTGTAAATGGAATAAGTCCGCTGTGGAATTGTGCTCGTTTTCCAGTGACAAGCAGACGTGTAGAACATTTTTATACGGACAAACAGTCTAAAAACCCGACTGTGTTGCTCGAATTGTTAATAATAATAATAACTTTATTTGTATAGCGCCCTTCATACAAGGTTTGCGGCTCAAAGCACTTTACAACAAGGAAACATCCGCAATATTACAAGGCAACACATAAAACATTAACAAGAAAGACTTATATGTCTTGCCTACACTACCACAAATGGCACCTACCCCTGCCTCTCACCAACTGCACCAAGAAAAGTGGGGTATAGAAAGTAGGAAAGTAAAGATGAAAGTAGGGATGGGATTCAGACCCGTTGTTGATATATTTCTCATAAATAACCTGGGCTGATGGCCAAGTGTGCAACAGAAAACACGAATAGTGTGTCAGCTAAGAAATGACATCAGACGTCTGAGGTGAGAAAGCATGTGCGCGTCCTTTGCGGGAGGTATGGAAAAAGCAGCTCAGAACGATGACAGATTCCACAGATGTGTGCAGGTGATTCCATCCACGTTTATGTGGCTGAAAAGTCAACAAACACCACCCAATGCTTTCTTCATTCGTCACTTGTGGTTTACAGAAACTTTTAGTGAGCGCCGGAGGCCTCGACAAATATTGTGACTCGGATGACATGCAGATACAGTATGTTGCTTGAGTTTAGGCAAAACTGCAAGTTGACATTTCTCAACAACAGTAAAAAAAAAAGCCCTCTATAAAACTTAAAAGACCTCATGACGGCGGCTGTGGCTCAGGTGGTAGAGCGGGTTGTCCACTGATCAGAAGGTTGGCGGTTCGATCCCCGGCCCCTCCAAATGCCGAAGTGTCCTTGGGCAAGACACTGAACCCCAAGTTGCTCCCAATGGCAGGCAGGCACCTTGCCATTGGTGTGAATGCGAAATACATTGTAAAGTGCTTTGAGTGGCACTAAGGCAGAAAGGCGCTATATAAGTGCAGACCATTTACCATAACTGAGCTCAGCGCTCCATTTAAATTCAATGAGGTCTGCCACCAATGATTCTTTTGATTATAGATTAATCTGCCAATAGATGTCTCGATAAGATGCAACATGTACATTCCAGTTTCCCCAGAGTCCAAGAGGGCATCAAACACCAAAGATATTCAGTTTACAATGACATTTTTAAAGATTTATTTATTTTTAGCTTTTTGCCTTTATTCCATAGGACAGTGGATAGAGTTGGAAACAGGAGAGAGTGGGGAAGGACATGCGGTAAATGCCCGAGGTCGGACTTGAACCCAGGACAGCCGCTACGTCTCTGTATGTGGGTCACGCGACATAACCATTAGGCCATCAGGGCGCCCCCACGACATTTTAAAAAAAGCTAATACCTACGATGGACAACATTTTTGGGCTTATAAATAATGCAACTGCTTATTTTTCTGTAGATGCGCTACTAAATTCACTGACCATTTGTTCCAGCTTTAAAAACAACTCTTAGAATTTGCATAAAGTGTGTATGTGGAAAATCCTACTCTGACATTAGCAGATCTATTCTGCAGTGATTGCAGCGTGCCTTCACTGACTAATATAGTGTGAAAATATGAATTATATTCAGACCCATGATGTGCAAGCTATTACTTATCATGAACCTGCATATCTGTTATGTTTAGGCCTACAGGGGTTCTGAAAACCATACATATACAACCTTATAAAAGAACTCTAAAAGTAGGGTTGCATAGGTAAATTGGACAATAATCTTGATCGTGATTTTGGCATCCGACAAATAAACAGAAATGATCAAACTGCGTTCTTGACAGACGTGTGCTCGCTCATAGAATACACCCCATGTAGGTAAAATCACTTTATTTCAGCTCGAGTCAGTCTGACATTAGAATATTTATGTCGTTTTAAAGTAATGTTTGGTCACACACTTGTCTGACCCGTGTGCACTGCAGTTACTGAGTAGGGAGACTAGAAGCTTCTCTATGCACAGCCGGCTAGCTGGCGTCCACCATGTGAGGCGTTTATGGAACATCGGGAAACTGCAACGCCTACTGATAAGCAGATGTTTAGCTGACTGGGTTTTCCTTGCATGGTTTAGGTTGAGTTTAATGGGAGGGTGATAAAATGTTCAATAACCTCTACACGCATTTTTTTTTACTGCAGTATCAATATATATTTTTAGCTGGCCGACTGGGGTTTTAATAAGGCCGGTAACAATCCAATTCAATAATGGTATATCAAAATGTAAACAAAACAAATAATCTATGGATCCCTTAAGACTGCCTTTTTCAAGAATGGTGACCAAGATGTAAGGCATTTCGCAGTTAAAAATATACTTGTCAGTCCTCTCTGATGGATGGACTGAGTCACGGTGACATTTTTACTAACTTGAATCTAATCTACACGAACATTTCTGAAATATCTGCAACACTTCGTCACTTACTGGCTAACTAGAGCTGTTCCGAACAGCAATTGTCGTTCTTCGGTAATTCGTGGGGGTGGGGGGTTAGAATAAAATTATTCGTTTGCTAACACGGGCGAAGTGAAGCGTGACATCGGAGTTGGTAGGTCCGCGTAATAGAGCCCCGGCGGCGCTCGGTGGCGTACTAGAGCCTCAGCAGCACACGACTATTCGAATATCAAAATTATTATCCAGATACCACCACAACGACCGAATATTTGTATATTCGAATATTTGGGACCAGCCCTATGGCTAACATATACATGTGAAATAAGCTGATGTTGTATAACTACCTACTGATGGTTTATGTTTTAGAAATTAAACTGAGCAATTGCACTTCATGACCATGATGTGGCCATACCGCCTTGTGGATGCCTGATCCCATCAGATCTCAGAAGCTAAGTGAGGAAGGGCCTGGTCAGTACCTGGATGGGAGACCGTGAGGGAACACCAGGAAGCCTGGGTGAATGCAGTGTGAGAGTGATGGTTGGTGGTGGTCTGAGGGGCCGATGGAGCAGATTGGCAGGTCGCTTCCGTCAGTCTACCCCAGGGCAGCTGTGGCTACATACGTAGCTTACCACCATCGAGTATGGAGTGAATGAATAATGCAATGTAAAGCGTCTTTGAGTGTCTAGAAAAGCGCTATATAAAACCAATGCATTATTATTATAAGCCTCCTACGTTCAACATGAAGCAGTCCTCACCGATTTGACAGCTGTTCTACTTTGACCAGAGATAATAAAAAGATGCAGATACCACTGCTGACAATCAATCGAAAAATCTCTACTCAGATTTCGACGACACGTGTCTTCATATCCAGTGCTCATCAGTGAAATCAGCTCTGACACTCTGCAAACTAAAGTCCTCTACTTCAGTGCCTCTCAGCAACGTGAGAGGATCTGCTGATGTGAGTCGACTCCAAGAATTCTCAGCCAAGTCCAATCATTGCCTGAGCCCGTAAAAACATTTGTGGAAGCTCATTCATAAAAATCTAAAAGTGGCTCATGCACACTATGTCAGAGCTGGTCAATTAACATGCAAGTTGCTCTCAGATGTTAAAGTGAGTTGATAGTGCAAAATGATTCACACTGAAACACGATTTTGATTCACGCTCATGTTGCTCGTTCCCAGTACTATACTCAGAGAACAAAGGTTCCAAAGATGATTTGTACGATACGTGCTATGCGTGATGTTTCACTACAGTCTCTTTGGAAACAAACTCTACATTCATTAATCACAGTATAAAGTTACGTCGGCACAAACTTTTCCCCTTTAAAACAATGACATTGTGCAAACCTTTTTATTTAGGACAGGCACTCTCTGTGCGTCTAACCAGTCTGCTACTGCCAATTATTCTGCAAGACCACATCCTGCTTTGTCAAACCAAACATACATGTTATTGCACCACAGTATAATATTTGTGTGAGCTACAATTAAACGCTCAGAGTTATTAGGTTGGAAAACAGGCAAAGATTTAAAAATTAAAACAGTTTGAGGGTAGACAAAGTGTAAAACAGGCGAAGGGACGAACTTTAAACTTAGCAACAAACTAGGGTGCCGTTTCCACAGTTAATGGACGCGATTCTCTCGCTGCCATTGATAAGGGGTAAATACACCAGGCCAAATTGTTCCCGAATGATCACACACTTCCAGTAAAAACCCTGATATTCTATTTCTGTACATTAATGAGCAGCCGAGGCCAATTTCACCTCTCCAGGAGTATCAAATGGCAGCTATGAGCTCACGGGTGGATGAAACCCTTCATCGCAGAGAAGATGATACTGTGTTTTAAAAAAAAGAAAAGAAAAACTAAGCGTACCATCCTTTTTCTGTGTGTGTGTGTGTCTGTGTATGCTCTTTTTGTTGCATCCGGAGCAGAGTGCAGCTGTGCACAAGGCATCCTGCTACCCGAGAGACAGCCGACTTAACGAGTCACTGAAGGCCTGTGTGTCCTCAGTTAGACGCGCTGTTTTGTTGAAGATTAACCTGAACGTCAGCTTCCTGGTAAATTACAGCATATTCCTATTAATGGAACAAAAGAGCGCAAGGAAACATTCTCTCTGGATATATTTGTACCCGACATGTGATTTATCTGCTTCTGGACACCAACAGTTGTTCCTTTACACACCTGCTCTTTTGAAATATGTATATATAACAAAACGAACACCTGGACTTTTGATGCTCCTCCAGCAAGATGGACTAACAACTTTCAAGACGTGGCACTGAGAGATTGGGTTTTCTTTTTTGTAATACCACCACATAGCTCTACTGTTGTCTTTTGCTGTTCTTGGAGGCTGCATTACAGTTAGTAACTAAAAATGTGCGTGTATACATTACTAGTCCTTATTTCTCCACATTTTCTTGCATGTAAAAAGCACCAAACGTCCCCTAAATACTGTCACATACCTACTATTTATGTGCTTGGTTAGTAAAACTTGCATTTCATCCAGCTCCTGTAACTCCTGAGCTCTAACTGACTACATTTACCAGCTGTAAATGCTCACGCCATCATGTGAGCTCACCAAATCTTTTGTGAAGCAGTCAACCACCTTGCAACACGCTGTAGTTGTCATCTTTCTGTATGTATGCAAACTAACCAGTTCTGGCACCTTCCCAACGATGGCATCACTATCTGTGTGTGTGTAAACATGTGTTTGTGTTTGCACGCTACTCACTCTCGCCCTCTATTTTATCCGTGCCACGAGTCCAGATAATAGTCCTGGTCTCCAGCTTCACTTGAAATGTCCTTCTCTCCGGCCGCTGGGACTTCTTAGAATAAAACAGCGTCAGTACTGTCCCCAGCTCCAGGTCTCGGTACAGGTTGTTCATCTCCGTGTCGTTGTCCATCCACGGCACAGGTCCGTTGGAAAAGAAGCCAGAGGTCCCAGCCATGTTCACTTCCCCTGTTTGTTATCCGTTTCCTCTCAGAACAATCTGCTCAGTCCAGGCTTAGACAGGGATACCTACAGCAGGAGAACAGAGAGAGACAGGAGGGGGGGAAACCCATGAAACAACAATTCTCCTGGGACTTCTAGTGTGTCAGTGCTGTATGCACATTATACCGCAGCGAGGAGTTTGATGCTGTCAGGAGTCGGAAGACGCATGCCGTACCGTGCATACATGTTTATATATATATATATATATATATGGTGCCAAAAGTATGTGTGGGGGAACACTTAAGTCTCCAGCATCTGAAATTACTTTTACATTTTTAGACCCTTCAACCCATTTTATGATATAAATGGAAATTTGAGCAGTGTGAGCGTCTTCTAAAAGCCTCAATTATATTTAACCTAAATCCATTTGTTAAGGTTCAGGCATCTTGTGAGACAGATTTTCCACAAACAGAGACAGAACACTGCCCTGTATGGCACCCAAATTAAAAGTATAACACATTAAATATTTTTAAAAATTTAGAAATTGTATGCTTTGTGAATTAACATCCAACTCGACGGTGTATTTTCTCTTCCTTACTATCATGTTTTGTACATGACATGACAAAATTGCAGTAGAAGTACACCGTGTGCTACTGGTATACATAATATAGCAAGATAATTGTGCATAATCAAGTTGAAATAGACACACAGGGTGCTGACAAAGCTCACAATGTAAGTATATCAATAACAACATGCATGATGTTATTGATTTCTGTATGTAGTGTGAGTGGGGTTATTCTCAGTGTGGGGTAAAACTGTTAAACCCCATCAGGAAAACTACTGGGATTTCTTCTGAACAGTGGTGTAAATAAATGACACCCAAATAAAGATGCTCACAGCAGATAACTTCATCTGCAACATGATTTTTTTTAAAGCTTCAATCCAACAGCAGCAGAAGAAGGGAGGTTAAATCTCATTTAAACTGGTTTTTCAATGCGACCAACAGGCCTGTAACCTGCTGCAGGAAAACAAAGTTTGCTCTTTCTTTTTTTTCTTTTTAGGAATACAACTGGTGGCGAATGGCAGCACAGTGGGAATAACAGTGTAACAAGAACCGTCTGGCTATTTTCACAGCGTGGAAACGGGGGCCGGTGTGTGCTAACGTTTGGCTAGGTTCGGAATCACGGCTTGTTTCTAACCCACGAAGACGCTCGGGTAGCTTTAGCCATTCTTAACCGTTTCTCCCTGCTTTTTTCCAGGGGGGGATTAAGCGGAAAACAACACGTCGCAAGGCTAAAAAAAAAAAAAAAAAGAAAGGAAGAAGAGGGCTGGTGTGCTCGAACTACCTACCGCCGCAATCTCGGCCCCGACCGCACATCTCCAACGGCTGAGGCTGCTCCTCTCGTCGCTCCTCTCCCGTCGTCTTTCTCCGGTTTTTTCTCTCTCTCCCCCCAACAACCCCCAATGTTTTCCGCGATTAAATCATCGCCAGGGCCTCAAAAAGGCGCTGCGGTCCCGACGACAACAGTCCCAGTTTGCTCTTCTTCTCCCCTCCGGCCGTCCATAGAGAGAGGCGAAGGCAGACAGCGAGAACCGTGGCAAGACTACGCAAGTTTGTCTGCTCTCGGATCCAGCCAGCGGCGCAGGCCCTTCCCCCCTCCCCCGGCCGAGCAGAAGCTGCGTCAAGCGGCCCGCACACCCGGCTTCCGCTACGGGCCTTCACAATAAAAGTACTGAGTTTTAACCACAGGCTGTCTTCAATGAAATTAGTTTTTTTCTTATTGTAGGCATTAGACTGAAAAAAAATCAACAGAGCCCATTTTACCCTCTTCTTTTAAAAAAAATAAAATAAATTTCCCTCCAGTGAACAAACCACAAGAAGAATAATGCAGTCAGTAATGAAGAAATATATTTTTTAAATAATTTAAAAATAATACTAAAAATGTGAATAAGTATGTAAAAAATAAAACTCTAGTATACAGACAGTGTATAAATCTGAAAAATAAATAAATCTGAATTGGCATATTTGAGCCTTAATCAATAGTTGTATGTCTTGCCTCTGGAGTTGCTATTAAATTTAAGCACTTTTCCCCTCGATGTGTTTTCGACCCAACACCCAACATCGACAGGCCTCTTGAAGAGTGGTGGCCTAGTGGTTTGTGAAGCTAACTTGTAACCGGTGGGTCGCCGGTTCGAGTCCCCGGACTGGCAAGAGGTTGAGGTGGGAAAAGTTACAGCGACCGCTTGTCCCAGTCACCACCACTGTGGGCCCTTGAGCAAGGCCCTCAACTCCTGACTGCTCCCCAGGGGCTACACGCGTGGTCTCCTGAGGCAGAGGAGGCTCTCAAAGACTGTTTTGAGATCACTGACTGGAGTGCCTTACAAGAGCCACATGGTGAAGATATTGAGGGGGTCAAACACTGCACAACTGACTACATAAACTTCTGTATGGATGTTGTGGTTCCCACAAAAACTGTGCGCTGCTTCCCAAACAACAAGCCCTGGATTACCAGCAATGTCAAGGAAATCCTTAACAGGAAGAAGAGGGCATTCAAGGAGGGAGACCAGGCAGAGCTGAAGCGCGTGCAGAGGGAACTCAAGGTCCGACTCCGAGAGGCAAAGGAGGATTACAGAAAAAAGGTAGAACAGAAGCTGCAGAACAACAACATGAGAGAGGTCTGGGAGGGCATGAAAACCATCACAGGCTGCAAGAAGAAAAACAACAACACAGAAGATGGGGACCCCGCAAGAGCAAACCAGCTCAACCAGTTTTTTAACAGGTTTGACGGCCCTGTAGCTGCAGCCAGTGCCTGCCCCCCCAGCACCTCTCTACAAACCCTCACATCCCCCACCTTCACACCCTCACCTTCAAGACCCCTGGACTGTGCAACCCCCTCCACCCCCTCCATCTCCACAAAGGATCCAACCCCCCTCCCCCCCACCATTACCAGGGACCATGTAAGCAAAGAGCTGAAAAGACTCCGACCCAGGAAGGCAGCAGGCCCGGACAGGGTGTGTCCCAGGATGCTAAAGGCCTGCTCTGCTGAGCTGGGGGAGCCGCTTCAGCATGTTTTCAACATGAGCTTGCGGCTCGGGAAGGTTCCTGTGCTCTGGAAGACTTCGTGCCTCACCCCAGTCCCTAAGAGGAAAAACCCCAGTGAGCCAGGCGACTACAGACCAATTGCTCTAACATCCCACGTTATGAAGACCTTTGAACGGCTGCTGCTCGATCACCTCAGACCCCAGGTCCAACACGCGCAGGATCCCCTGCAGTTTGCGTACCAGGCAAAAGTGGGCGTGGACGATGCCATCCTCTATCTACTGCACAGGGTGTACTCTCATCTGGACAAAGGGAGCAGTGTGATGAGAATCATGTTCTTCGATTTCTCAAGCGCCTTTGATACCATCCATCCCCTCCTACTGAGAGACAAGCTGAACGAGATGAGGGTGGACTCACACCTGGTGAGATGGATCACTGACTACCTCACAGAGAGACCACAGTACGTCAGACTGAAGGACTGCACATCTGACACAGTGGTCAGCAGCACC